>JABSTQ010000232.1:0-45340 GCA_013358835.2 Ixodes persulcatus
TGAAACCTCTCACGTTTCCTACCTATACGATGTGCCCTTTCAATTTCACCCGGGTCAACATTTAGGTAAGTTTTAACAATGTCTATCACTATCTGTTCAGTACGATTCCAAGTCTCACCGTGTTCCTCCGGAATCCCTTTGAAGATAAGATTATTTCGTCGAGAGCGATTATCCAAAGCATCTACGTGCCGCGCTACCGCGTCAACATTATCACAGGTTAAAGATAATTTCCGTAAATTGCTTTCCAGTGAGCTTATATCCTGTTTCATTGAAATCACATCCTCCTGGCAGCTCGATTGAGCGTCCACTTTTTTTTCAAGTTCCGTCACCCTTCCTCTTAGGCTCGAAATGCCGGCCTGAATAGCATTTAATTTGTCCGTATTTTCTTTCTGATAGCTTTCGGTATTCTGCAGAAGCCTGTCTAGGGTGGTCTGGAGCTTTTCGAGCTGCGTGGGATCGGTTTTAGGTCCAGGAATAGTCTCGACATCACCCGCAAGAATGAGTAGAGCGCACACGCACACTGAGAAGAATACCAGGCGGAACTTTGGCAGAGGCAAGTTCAGAGTGAGTAACAAAAATTGATGACGTTCTTTAGTGGAGCCAGATCGAAAAAAACGTCCGATGCGAGCACGATAGGTAGCAAGGCAGATGCCCATACTGACAAAGCAGATGTATACGATGCACTCGCGCTGGGATTTGCGGCCAGAGTAACACAGCTAAGTGAAAACGGTGCAGTGTTCTTACCTGCGAGACGAAACAGACGAGCGATAAGCTTTTCAGCCAAGAAGGCCGCAAATCCCAACGGAGTGCAGCTGAACCGCCCGTTTTATAGCGCCGACCAAAGCGAAGCTCGATGGTGTCGCCGCCGTGTAGCAGATTTCACGACGCAAGATGACGAAGTCCGAAACTTGAGCGGCGGTGAAACGATGGATGAAACCATGCAGAAGTGATAGCCGTCGTGCGCTGCTTTGCTGATCAAATCAGGTGGACGAAAAGCTGCGAGACGAAACAGACGAGCGATAAGCTTTTCAGGCAAGAAGGCCCAAATCCCAACGGAGTGCAGCTCAACCACCCGTTTTATAGCACCGACCAAAGCGAAGCTCGATGGTGTCGCCGCCGTGTAGCAGATTTCACGACGCAAGATGACGAAGTCCGAAACTTGAGCGGCGGTGAAACGATGAATGAAACCATGCAGGAGTGATAGCCGTCGTGCGCTGCTTTGCTGATCAAATCAGGTGGATGAAAAGCTGCGAGACGAAACAGACGAGCGATAAGATTTTCAGCCAAGAAGGCCTCAAATCCCGTGACATCCTTAGATTTTCTGGGGCACCGCATCACAAACGCGGGCATTGAACCCCTTCATTCAAAGGTGCAAGTCATTCGTGACTACCCGCAACCGCAATCTCTACGCAAGCTGCGAGAGTTCCTAGGGCTTATCAACTTTTACAGGCGCTCCATTCCACACTGCGCACAAACCATCAAGCCCCTTACGGACTTGCTCCGCGGCCCCAAAAAATCTTCGACACCAATACCATGGACGCCAGATGCAGAGGTTGCCTTCACCACGGTCAAGAATGCCCTGGCCGAGGCCACACTCCTTGTGCACCCCATGCCAAACGCTCCAACGCGTGTCATGGTCGACGCGTCCGATGTCGCTGTAGGAGCAGTGCTTCAGCAATACGGCGAAAATCAGTGGCTCCCACTGGGTTTCTTTTCACAAAACCTCAACCCAGCCGAAACACGGTACAGCACGTTTGGACGTGAGCTATTCGCAATCTACCCGACCATCCGCCACTTCCGGTACTTCTTAGAAGGCCGAGCTTTCCACGTGCTCACCGATCACAAGCCACTGATCTACGCATTCGTCGGCAATCACCACTCCTACTCCGCCAGAGAAATTCGTCACCTGGCCTACATATCGGAATTTACTACCGATCTCCGCCATGTCGCTGGAGCGCCAAACATGCCAGCAGATGCACTTTCCCGCATTGACGCCATCTCCTCATCTCCTGTTGTCAATTTCCCGGAATTGGCCTTGGCCCAACAGGAAGACACCGAGCTACAAGATCTACGGGTATCCTCCACATCCCTTCAACTACAGCCCGTCAGATTACCACTGGCCACCTGCGAGATCATCTGCGATGTATCTACCTCCACACCACGACCCTACATTCCAGAAAAATTTTGGCAAGCCATCTTCCACACCATCCATGACCTAAATCATCCGGGTATCCGTGCTACGCAGCGTCTTGTTACGTCACGGTATGTTTGGCCCCGTATGAACTCTGACATCCGTCTGTGGACGAAAGCATGCAACAAATGCCAACGCTCTAAATTGTTTCGCCACACAAAAACACCAATGCGCGCATTTGGCCCACCGGACGCCAGATTCGACCATGAGCACATTGACATAGTAGGCCCCCTACCATCATCAAACGGGTTTCGATACATACTCACATGTGTGGACAGATTCACACGATGGCCAGAGGCTGTTCCGCTTACCGACATCACGGCGGAAACAGTCGCTCACGCCTTCATCTACATCTGGATCGCGCGTTTCGGCTGTCCATCGCAACCGACCGCGGCCGACAGTTCCAATGCGCCTTCTTCACAGCCCTCACCAATATATTGGGTGTAAGACACGTGCACACAACAGCCTATCATCCCGCTGCCAATGGCATGGTTGAAAGGCTGCATCGACAGCTCAAAGCAGCGCTAAGAACAAAAGAAGATCGAACCCATTGGGTTAATCCCCTTCCTCTTGTCCTTCTTGGAATTCGTGCCACTTTCAAAGCCGACATCAACTGCACCTCAGCTGAACTCGTTTATGGTACCACACTTCGATTACCTGGAGAATTTCTAACCTGCCTACCCTCTGAACCAACGGACATCCCATCATACCTTCAGGACATGAAAACATTTTTCAATTCCCTGCGTCCAGTCTCACCTAGGCACTCAAACTCTCGGCAGATATTTATGAGTGACGACCTCAATAATGCAAACATGTGTTCTTAAGAAGAGACGCAGTACGACCACCTCTCACGCCAACGTATGATGGTCCATTTGAGGTACTTTCGCGAACGGACAAGACCTGCACCATCGCCATCGACATCAACGGGCGCCGCGATGTCGTCACGCTGGACAGAGTCAAGCCAGCTTACTTGGCCTCTACTGTGACAGCCCCCGTCATCATGCCCGTTCCACCACCTAGTCAACCAAACACCACCACCACCCCCTCCCGTCATCCACCCCCGTCAAACAAAATCGTTACGTGGAGCTTCACGAGACTTTCTGCTCCACGCAACTAGGGGGGGATTCTGTAGAGTCGCAGATCTTAATGCCTGACTCACTCAAAAAAGAAATCGTTCGTGCTCTGAATTAAAACAATGGGCGCGCCACTGAACCGAGCACAGCGAGCTCGAGTTGCTCGTGCAGACTCTCGCTCTGGCTCGCTCAGTGGATCTCGGGAGCCGGTACGACGACAATAAAAAGAAGAGATGCCTTTCGCCTAAGCTCCGGGCCGGACGTCTCAAATTCTTTTCCGGCAACTTCGAACACCGCCGACAACCCTATAGCTTGGACTTTTCGTCCAAGCTAGGGTGTTTTTTCTCGCGGTTATTTACAAGATGGAGTCACAATACAAGGTTTTGAATATTAGATCTTAATTACAAAATTATGCGCTGCAATCAAGGAGAAACATCGTGGAGAGCTGAGACAGGGACTGCTTCTTCATTACGACAATGCACCCAGCCTGAGGTCTCGCTTTACGATGGTTGCCAATCCTAAATAAAGCTTGGAAATGGTATCCGCCGCATTCACTGCACCTGGCTCCCAGCAGCTAGTCTTAAAAAAGAAAACGAGAAAAAAAAACTTGCATGGGAGGCGATTTTCAATATGTATGAGGTAATATAGGCCACAGCTGTGTGGTTTGCAGTTATGTGGTAAGGTGTACGTTGGCCAGACAAGGAGGTGCATTAATGATAGGGTCAGAGAGCATGCGTCGGCAATCAGGCAGTCCCCGCCTGGCCATTTAGCGGTCCACTGTGACCTTTGTGAATACGGGCCCAACTCTGGAAAGTGCAGCCCCATCTTTGGTGACACATGTGTCATGGGCCATTACAAAACAAAAACGGCCAGAGAAATTCACGAAGCCTTTCTGATTAGGTCCTACCACGACATTACTTGTATAAGCACTCCCTCTTTGTCAAATATGTTCCAAAAGCCAGGGGTGGTCATAATGAAAAAAGTTTGCTCTGGCTTAACTCAACAACAAAAAATATAACAACAACACAGACGTTTCTCCACCTATCCGGGTGGCATCATCAGTATGAACTGGATTAGATAAGAGTCGACTGGTTTGACTCTCCCCACCACCGGGCCAGTTCATACTGATGATGCCACGCGGATAGGTGGCGAAACGTCTATGTTGTTGTTATATTTTTTGTTGTTGAGTTAAGCCAGAGTAAACGTTTTTCATTATCTTTCTTTGTCCTTGACTGATAAAGAATTCTACTCCTTGAAGAACCAATGACGCCTGCATTTGTGAGGGGGGGGGGTGTTTTTAGACCATATCTTTGGTGTTTTACCAAGTGTGACTGATTTTACTTTTTTTAATTCTGTTATCCAAATAAACAATTCAGTTGAAAGTTATGCCTCGTCCTATCTAGTTCTCCCTCCGTTTTTCGACCTTGTTGTTTTGGCGTATTACACCATGGTTTGCAAAGGTTGGACCAACTTCTTTTCAGGAGGCAGTAGACGCTATACACAAATTCAACTCTGTTACGTCACGGCCCGGTGGTGGCGCGTCGGGCGCGCTTCCGGTCTGGGGCTGTGGGCAGATGTCCTCATTTGAGACGTGTATTCGTGCGTTGTTTTGAAAGGAATCAGACAAAAACCTGCATTCTCGTCAAAATGCCACAACTGGGGCTGTACCAAAGAAGTCGCGAACGGTTTAAAGGCCAGTTTTCATGTGCTCGGTTCGTACGAGAACGGGATATGTGCTGTGAAAGAGGAAAATCAGACGCCGTCGTACCACGATTGCTTGGGCGGGAAGCACTTTGGGTTAAATTCACGAATACTTGTGGTCATCAGATTTATTTGTTTTGTTCCAACATGAATGCAGGAAAACCGTCAAGTTGTACGGAACACCTGCGGACTACGTTTAGTGCGTCTTCAATTTCAAAGGCCATCTGATCGTTCGAACTGTCGTCTGCTCTTTCAGACGTTTCTGCTTGTCGACTTCTTTTTTAGACGACACCGGCGCGTAGACCAAATGTTGGCCCGGAACGTTGCGATAAGAAGTGAGTAGAGGCCTCAAAAGACTTAGGTTGGTAAGCAGGCTCGATGTAAACAGTAGATGCAAGGAGATGTTGATCATTGTTACCAGTGGCCATCACCGACTTGTTATGCCAGATTGACTTGGTCCATCCGATTCAGCTCGCGATTTTCAGTATCGACGTCGACCATTTCAGCTACGGTTCACGCTTTTGCAGCCTGAGTGACGTTGCGACTGAAATTTTCGAGCGAAATCTCATCATGCGAACCGGGCTTTAGCATCCATTCTGCGGCGTCAATGCGGAATGAATCGCCACATGTCACATTATTCACGCGAAGGTTTGCGGTGTAACGAGCCTCGGTAATTTCGCTGAGGCCGCTGAAGTTGTCGGACATTGCCAAGAAGACGTAGAATCAACAATTCGAACGCGAAAAAGAGAAGGAGGACTCACACCGACGCCGACAACATCGCATTTCAATGGTTTGCTTATGGGCGACGGCGAGCTTCTTGCCCACACGCCCATCGCGCATGCGCAATGTCGGTGGCGTCCGCTAGGGGCGCTCCGGTTTGTTTGTAAACATGAGTTGGTGCATAGGATTGCTGGGACAAGTGCATTTGGCTTGAAAAATACTGCATTAAAATACATAGGAACATTGCCAGTTGTTACTTCATTAATGGGTTTGGGGAGGAACATAGGGATAAACCATTGTGTATGCTGGGCGAAACTTCAGTAGCACTTTTTTGTCCCGTCTGGACAGAACTTTAGCTGCGGTTATAGTTCCGTCTGGAGGGAACTCTAGTGGCGACTGTCGCTCCACCTGGACGGAACTCTACACGGATTGCTAACTTTCCGTCTGGACGGAATTCTAGTGGTGACTACTGTTTCTTCTGGATGGAACCCTACCCATTACCAATCCAGAAACCGAGCGACACGACGAGTGACAGTGAGAAATTCCCGTCACTCATCGCTGACTGGTCGCTGTCGCTCGTCTTGCCGCTCGCTAAATCGCTTACATGCGGTTAAACCGCATGTAAGCGACGACACAAGTGACGGTGACCCGCTTTGCTGTCGATCGGCCAGTTGCGCAAAGGGGCAAACTGCAGAAAAGCGACGGGAGCAAGCGACCAAGTGATGAGCTACGTTTTCTAGAAATATGAAAACCGAGCGACTTGGCAAGCGACAGTGAGAAATCTCCGTTGCCCGTCGCTGACTCCCGTCGCTTTTTCTGTTGCTCGCTAAATCGCTTACATGCGCTTCAGCCTTTACTGCGGCGGTATTTGGACCAAATAAGGTGTGTCAACTAAGTACTTAGAATCTGCACACTATCATGCAAGGCATTCTCTTTTTAATTTTTATCTGAGTATATACACGGTGTCTCCAAGCGGTGTTCGGGCCTAAAAAAGTTCAGTTGAGGGCCATTAAACTTTCTACTATCTCTTTTGGTGGTACATTTATCATGCTCAAATTAGGTGTGTGTAGGTTCTAGCGAACAAAGCTGTAAAATTCTTGTGCACCGAGGAAAACCCGTCCAGTTGACACTCTTTTTCACAGATGGCACAACATAAAGCAAAGACATGGAAGTTTCTTTGAGATGAGCACCCAAAAGCAAATCCAGCAGATCCGAGTGTGTGGTACCATGATTGAGTGGCAGTGTCAACCAGGTGATTTAACCTTTTTGCTTCCTGTACTTTGGCAAAAAGATGATTTTTTAGCTTAGCCAAAATTTACAGCCATGAAGTTTTAATATATTTAAAGTCCCACCTAAAGACAGCTTTAAGAAAATTTAATTGCATCCAGTTCAATGGACTATTTATACAAATTTTGTTATGCTGCTCAGCACATACCTTTCACACTATTATTTGGCACGGCCATATTTGTTTTTCATGGGAAGAACAAGAGGGCATATCACTGTCAGGGTGTAATGATGTTAGTGTGGGTTAGGTTTCTTGTACATAAGCTCCAATGGGAGCACAGTTGTTCATTCATTCATATTGAAATTCAAAGTTATGCGGGAAAGTAACTCTTCACGTTTGCTGGAGCCGTACTTCGACGAATGCGGCTGGTGCTTTGAGCTCATTCTTTTCATTATCATTTTGACGTCCACGTCACACTTGATTATGTACTTGCAGAAAATATTTCGCCGAAGTACTATCTAGGAAAATGAGCCAGGCAACACGACACGCAAAGAGACTTTCAAGTAGGTATACTTTTTGGCGACAAATTTAGTTTCATGAACAAGCATGCCCATGCATTGTTAATTTTGGGCTCTGTCAATGCCAATTAATTATCGGAAAGTTTTTATTACAGCATGCACACTAATTCCGCCTGCAGGCATTAAATGTCGGAGTGCAACATTGAACATATTGAATGCTAGCTAATTTGCAATTTAGCGTTAATAACGAACTGTGATTTGAATATATGGAAACGTGTTACTGGTCATGTAATTTGAAGGAAACTTTCCAGTAATCTAGTACTTGAAAGGAAAAAAAACATTGGTTGCCTAGTTTATTTTATTAAAGAATCGGTGAAATTATGAACACTTAGAAACAAGCTTTCCCACCAGACCAAAGAAAACATTTGGGGCAATAAATTAGCTGGGATGCCGTGGTTCTATAATGTAATGGCACCGAAAGTGAAAAGCAAGCCAGTTTGTCCGAGCACTTTCTTTATGTGGACATTGTTACCCCCGTCTTTGTGTTCATACGCTAACTACATCACGCGCTGCAGGCAGAAGTGCTCTTGGATCTTAATGTACTTGGTTTCGTAATGGGATTAGTCAGTACCTGGAAAAGTAATTTACCATTCACAATTGAATTGCAGCTTTGATAATTATGGCATACAATATCGAAAATATTTCGTCGTCTCTTAGTTAGTTAGATTAAGATTTTAATGGCGCAGCGGCAACGGTGGTAATAATGCAGCAAACAAAATGTGTATTAAAGATCAAGAGAAACAGATGGTAGGCTAGAGGAACGTTTTACAACTGGTGTAGATATCCAGTTCTGTTAATAAAATCAAGAACTTGTCTCAGTGGTACGAAGGCGTTGTCTCCAAGTAAAAACATAGGATGAAAGGGAAGATGGTTTCTAAAAAGTTCAGGAAAACATGATACGCGCAGTTGATGATAAAACCTACACTCCCATAGAATGAGTATAACTGTAGGTAATTCCCCACAATGGGCACAAATTGCAACATCTTCACCACTGAGAAGGTACATATGTGTCAAACGTGAATGGCCAATTCTCAAGCGGCGAAGCAGAACCTCAAGGTGGCGGTTTTTGTGAAATGAACTTTCCCAGATGCCTACCATGGGTTTAATCACATGGGGCTTGTTTTTGGTTTCAGTGTCCCATTCTAGCCGCCAAGTCTTTAAAAGAGTTTTCTTTAGAAGTGGTTTAAAATCCTGGTAGGGCAGGCCAAAAGATACTATTGAGTCTGTGGCAGATGCAGCCAGGTGATCTGCATTCTCATTTCCTGCGATTCCCACGTGACTCGGTACCCAGCAAAATTTGATACTACATCCAAGGCGAAGCGCTCTGTTTACTTTAAAACGAACATGTTGTGTAATTACATTGTTTGTAGAAACTGTGGAAGAAATAGCAGATAAGACATTTTGTGAATCGACAAAAATGACTGCGTTCAGTACACTGTTATCCAGAATATGCTCAATGGCTAATAAAATAACAAAGAGCTCTGCAGTGAAAATGCTTGCCATTGAGTCAAGCTGCACAGCTCTTCCAAAGTTACTAGAATAAACTGCACAACCAGCGGGACATAAAGATTTCGACCCGTCGGTATAGTACTCGGCGCAACCTCTAGATATCCTTTCTTGCAAAGATAGAAACTCTTGCTGAAGAAACTGTGGAGCCACGGTCTTACTGTATTTGGTGAAAGACCAGTCACAACATACGGGTAGCTCGTTCCAAGGGGCAATTCTCTCTATAGATTTTAGCAAGTTAACACCACTTGTGGAAGGGACTGGGAGGTTGAGAGAGTTACAAATACTTTGAACTCGAAAACCTAGGGGGCGCACAATTGTTTGCTTGTTTTCAAACAAATTACAGAACTGAGGAGTGTGTAAAATACTATAAGCAGGATTTTTCGGATCCGAAAGCACTTTGTAATAATAAGACAGGCTCAAGTTCTGTCGGCCTTTTTCAAGAGACATTTGGTGCGTGTCCACATATCAGCATAATACGGGTGATGTGCGAGATGCCCCAGTGGAAAGCCGGAGTCCGAGGTGATGTACCGGATCCAGCATCCTTAGTGTGGATGGTCGTGCTGAACCATAAAGAATCGCTCCATAATCCAGGCGTGACCGAACTAAAGCATCGTACAACCGTAGGAGGCATCGCCTGTCAGACCTCCAAGATATATGTGACAGCACCTTAAGGATGTTTGAGGATCGCAAGCACTTCTGCTTTATTTCCTTTAAATGAGACTTGAATGTAAGCTTTTTATCAAAGATCATGCCTAAAAATAATATGTTCGTGCTTCACCGATATTTCTGTGTTATTCATTAGTAAGAATGGATCCAAAGACAGACCTCGTCGCAGAGAGAAGGGCACACAAACTGTTTTCTCTGGGGAAAATTTAAAACCATTTTCATTTGCCCACTTGCTCATCCTATTCATTGTGAGCTGCAATTGCCGTTCACAACTAGAGAGGTTGCAAGACGAAAAAGATATTTGCACGTCGTCCACGTAAAGAGAGTAAGAAACGGATGACGGTATAACTTGAACTAGACTGTTTATCTTAACAGCAAATAAGGTGGCACTTAAGACTCCACCTTGGGGGAAACCATTTTCTTGTAAGAAGACACTGGATAAAGTTGAGCCTAATCGAACTTGAAATGTACGTTCACTTAAAAAGTTCTGTAAGCAACGGAGCATGCGGCCACGTACTCCACAGTTGTACAGATCTCGAAGGATACCATACCTCCATGTAGTGTCATACGCCTTCTCTAAATCAAAGAACACAGACACACAATGCTGCCGGTGAACAAAGGCCTCACGTATAACAGTCTCAAGTCGGACCAGATGGTCCATGGTTGACCGTCCAGCCCGAAAGCCACACTGGTTAGTGTCGAAAAAGTTTTTCTCCTCCAAAAAAACATAAGGTGGCGATTTATAAGCCTTTCATAGGTTTTCCCCAAGCAGCTTGTAAGTGCTATGGGGCGGTAGCTTGCAGCAAGAGAGGGATCTTTTCCAGGCTTCAGCAAAGGTATAAAGTGGGCACATCTCCAAGAATGCGGAAAGGCAGCAGCTTTCCAAAGGTAATTGAAAAAGGACAGCAGGTGGGACAAGGACTCATGAGACAGGTGCTTGAGCATCTCGTAGTGAACTCTGCCTGGCCCAGGTGCAGACTGCTTTTTTAAGCTGAGAGCAACTTCGAATTCACACATTGTGAACGGTCTGTTGTATGCAGCAGAGTTAAAGCCTGACATAGTGACTTTCTGTTTTTCAGCGGTAGACCGGAACTTTACAAACTCCTTACTGTAATTGGAAGAACAACAAACACGCTGAAAATGTTCTGCGAGGAAGTCTGCTTGCCCTGTTAGAGATGCTGAGATTGAAGGAAAAAGTGGAATCCTGAAAGCATGGTACTGCCCGCGAACTTTTTTGAGACGATCCCATACTTCTTTAGCAGTGACAAAACTATTTAAGGATGAAACATACTTTGTCCATTAAGCCCACTTTTCCTGTTTTCGCGTCCACCGAGCTTGTGCTCTTTTTTTCTTAACTCGATGAAGTTACGAAAAGTTGGATATCGCCGAAATGTTCCCCATGCCTTGTTCTGGCTTTTCCGAGTGGAAGTACATTCCTCATTCCACCAGGGCTTGCACCTCCGGGGAAGATTTCCTGAAGTCTGTGGAATTGAAGCGGAAGCAGCATTTATATTGCATTCTGTAACGTAAAGCGTCTCATCCTCCGGAGTCATATGAAGAAACAAGGAGGGATCAAGTGTTGCTTCTAAACCAAAAATAGACCAGTCGGCTTTTTCCAACTTCCATCGCGGAAGCCGAGTTGGTATTGATGAAACTGGTAAAACACTCTCTAAAATTATGGGTCGCTGCCAAAAGGATGGTCTAAAACGTTCCATGAAAAGCATGGAAGTAGAGATGGCGATGATAGTGATAGGTCGATCGATGTAAAGGTGTTGTGGGCAGCACTAAAAAATGTTGGTTCTTTCTTATTCAGCAAGCAGGTTCCAGTTGATAATAAAAGTCGTTCAAGAACTCCACTTCGAGAGTCCTTACGAGAGCTTCCCCACAAAGGATGGTGGGCATTAAAATCACCAAGGATTAAAAAAGGTTTGGAAATTTGGTTGATGAGTGCTTGGAGTTCATGAAGATGCAGCGGAACATTAGGTGGTAAGTAGAGTGATACTAGAGTGATGAGGGGGTCAAGGAGGATGCGAACTGCAACTGCCTCAAGTGAAGTTTGTAAAGGAACTTCAGCGCATGCCACTCCACTTTGAACCACCACTGCTACACCACCCGAAGGGTTTGAGGAATGGCGGTCCTTCCTAAAAACTTGTTGTTGACGCAAAACCTGCGTGTGCGAATCAGTCAAATAAGTCTCCTGTAGGCAAATAGCAACAGGACGGATCTCATCGAAAAATGAATTGATGTCATCTATGTTACGTAGAAGGCCGCGACAGTTCCACTGCATAATGCTATATGCTTAGCCAGTGCAAAGTGAATATAAAAACTGGTAAAAAGTAAAATGAGATGACTAATGGTGAATTCCACTCGTAGAGCCGGAGCGCTTTCCAAAATTCGAAAAGGAGGCGAAATTCCGCTCCGTGGGACGCGCTCCGAATCGACGAGGGGAAGATAAACTTGCATTTTTGCAGCGACCTCCCCCACACCCCTCCCCACCGCTTCCCCCATCTGCCGTTCAAAATGGCCGCTGCTCGAACTTGACAAGCCCACCAACGCCTCAGCCGACTGATCTTTCCAACGACCAGTGACAACTGTCACTGCTTAGCTGCAGAATTAACACGCGACACAGGCCGGGCGAAATTATACGTACCACGGCGCTCATGTCGAAAATAACGAAAACGTCCGCGTTCGGCACCGTCACATACATTTCGGCCGCGTCGAAGCGGCGGGGCACGGACAGCGTTTGCCAGCGGTGGATTTCAGATTTCTGGTACGACTTTAATAAACACAGAGGTAACAAACCATCACTTGCATGGTCGTTGCCTAATCTCTTCTTGCTTTATTGCACGGGAAAACGCCGGCGGAATGCAGTAAGGCCTAAACTTGCGTCTGCCTGCGGCTTTTCTGTCGTTCTTTTTCTCGTTCTTCCTCTCACGATCACAGATGTCAGCGCTTACAATTTACCACGCTCCACAGTCCCGGCTTTGTATCCCTGATCTACGCAAGGTAGAGGCGTTTGAGCCGTCACAATCCCGCGTAAACAACCGACGCACCCGAACAGATCCAACTCGACGACCCGACCGAACGGCCCGCCGACCTCTCCATTCTCGCCGCGCATGCGCACTGCCGATTTAGAAGGAAATCACGTGGGCTGCTTTGTCAATTTCCGGAAAGATCTGTGAAATCCCACAGAGCAAGTTCGGCGGTGTTTGAGGCTCTCCGTGGAGCGGGCGTTGCCAGAGATCCACGAGCGGAAGATGACCAGCTCGAGCCAGATCTGCGAGCGGAATATGGGCGCTCCAAATGGAGCGCTTTTGGAGCACTCGAGATCTACGAGCGGAATTCACTATTTTTTGCGTGGGGCGGCTTTCTTCTTTACAGCCTCTTTCTGCTGGTCAGTGGAGTCACTGGTGGCAGAAAGAGAGGAGTCTGATCCAGCGAGACTTTCCTCGCCGGACTTGGGTCCACCCTCGTCCATAGGCTCCTCAGGGGGAGCCGGAGGGAGTACCGGTGGGGTCGGCAGCCTTAACGGCTCACCAGGTTTCTGCAGCGTCGAGACGCGGGGTTGGCCCCGGCCAGGGTGTAAGATAGACAGGTGGGGAAACGAGAGCCAAATGAGCGACCGGATTGTGTCCCTTTCGGGTTTCTCTTTTTTTGTGGCGCCATCTATGTGGAGCACCGCGAACTCTCACTCCAGGTGGGCGACCGGCTAAACCGACGGTGATTTTTTTTCTTCTCGCCGCAGCGCCATCTGTCGCAAATCAGGGGTACCCGCAAGCAGACGAGTACACAATCCGGTCACGGCATTGCTGTAGGCCTCTATGGGCCGTTTCCCCACCTGTCTATCTTACACCCTGGCCCCGGCCTCGAGGGGGTGAGGCGGCAGGGGCGGTGGGGGGTGCCATCCCCGGTTTCAGGGTGGACGTTGAAGGAACAGCGTCTACCGTGCGGTTGGGGTGCAGTGCAGCTGGCACTGCTCCCACAGGTTTTAGAGGGGACACTGACGGGAGACACACACCCTCTGGAGGGGTCTGTGTTCCTGCCGATGCCATCACGGGCCGCGCAGGTCCCCTGCGCACGATTTCGGCATATCCTCCTTTCAATAGGAAGGAAAAACGTTTTTTCGCCTCATGGTAGGAGATATTTTCTGTGGTCTTCAGTGTCAAAATTTCTTTTTCTTCTTTTCATTTCGGACAAGAGTGTGAGTATGCTGGATGACGACCTTCACAGTTGACACATCTTGGTTCGTTCTCGCAACTGTCAGCGACATGCTCTTTACTGGAGCATTTCGTGCAAGTGTCACTTCCTCGGCAGCTCCGTGACCCATAGCCGAACCTTTGGCACTTAAAGCACCGCTGAGGGTTCGGCACATAGGGACGAACACGGCACCGAAGGTAGCCTGCATTTATGGCCTCTGGGAGGGTGGTGGTGTCAAAGGTAAGTATATTGTGTCTCGTTTTACGCTCTACACCCTCACAACGAAGGGTGATGCGTCGACCGGCAACGACTCCTTGGTCTGAAAGGCCTTCGACGAGTTCTTCCTCAGATGAGTTCATTAGGTCGTCCTCTGAGATAACTTCTTGATCTTGAACTGTATTAAGCCTGCGGTGTGGAGTAACATTTACTTTGTATTCAGACACAGCATTGAGAGAAAGAAGGGCATCACTTTGCTTTTTGGTGTTGATCTCAACAAGAAGGTCACCGGACGGCATCTTTGTAGCAGAGTAATCCTTCCCAACGATTCCTTCTAGTACCTTGGCGGCCAGGAAAGGGAACTGTTTAGCAAGTTGTTTTTCTTCTTCAGAGTGTAAGACAAGGAATTTTGGAAATTTTTCGGGTACTATAGATGTTTCGAGAGTAACTTGAGCTTCGGTGCGACCTCTTTTCAGATGCCGATCAAGAAAGGTTTTGTTGCGCTGACCCATATGAGATGGGAGGAAATTTCAGTGCCTGGGTGCACCGCCCACGACGGAGCCCAACAAGGGGGTAGGTAATGTGCCATAGCAAGATGGGCTTGGCTGACAGAATTACTCTACCAGTGCTGCCCGGGCACTATACCCTAGTGTGGTTGCAGGGACAGGACCTGTTTCCACTCAAGGTTGGCCCTTGCCACCTAAGAAGGTGAAAAAGGAAAGAAGAGAGTGTAGAAGAAAAAAGAAAGAGGTGGGAGGAAAAGCAGGGGTGGAACGGCTGCTCCATTTGCGCCATTTTGCGCCAGACGCATGTATCTGCGCCATCCTGCGCCATGTTGCAGAAAGTGCGCCACAACCAATACCTTGCGCCATTATGCGCCAAATCACAAAACGTGCGCAAAAATATTTTTATTTTGCCTTGGTTTCGGTTTTTATCGACTCGACTGGCAGCAATGAGCACGTTTAGCCAGGTCGGCCTTGCAATCCTTTGTTCTGTTTATTCTCCCTGTGTATCCCGAGTCGGAAGCGCGCGAAAAAACTCGGACTATAAGCGCTATATCACCTGCGACTGGATTGTTATTCTTCAACCCTAAGAGGTTAAGCAAGTCGGCCGAGGTGAGGTCGACTCGTTAAATGTCAGATTGCCTGAGGCTCTGCTGCCCGGGATCCGGATGTCAGCCAGTTGAAAACAAATAAGCAAAATATTCCTTTTAGCACTTGAAGTTGGAACCGCATTCTCGCAAGATAAATCGTGATTTGATAGAACTGAAACGCGGTCCGATCCGAAACCTTGCCGGCCAGCAGCTTTTACGCGAGCGGTAGATCTGCTCGGCGTACTTTATTTAACCTTGCTCCTGCTTATCGCTTCAAATACGATAACATCGTTAATCGTAGGCTGCTGCTTCGATATCGAGTTGCGCAATAGGGTAAACTCTAAATTTATTGCCCTGTTCCTCCGTGCAACTGCACGTCCATTGCTTACGCACGTCACGTGGTTGGCACATATAATTACTACGTCGAGCACGTGTGGGTTGTGCGATAAGCATCTGGTTTGCATTTTGAGCAGCTGAAAGCCACTCAGAAAATATCAAGGACACTTTCTTCAGAAACATATGGTACTTGCTTTTTAATTCCCATTAAGGCTCACAAAGTTGCAAGTTTTCGCATCCGTTACAGTGGCGTCACAAAGGGGGGGGGGGCGGACCGCCCCGGTGCAGCATTCAGGGGGGTGTCGCGCCTGGGCCACGAGAGCGGGGGGGGGGGGTCGCGGCGAGCCACGCGAGAGAGGGGGGGGGGAGGGGGGAGAGTTGCGGCGGGCCACGCGAGAGCGGAGGGGGGGGGGGGAGTCGCGGCGAGCCACGCGAGAGCGGCGGGGGGTGTCGCGGCGGGCTGCCGCCCCGGGTGCCACTGACCCACGTGACACGCCACTGATCCGTTACACTGTTGTCCAATCTACCTAGGTCCCTAACCACTCATGTTCATCTGTGCTGCCAAGCACGATTGAAATTGCTCCCCTGCTTGTCTAAGACACAAGCTGAAGTGCAATGAAAACTGATCTGAGCTGCTCCTAGCCTGCTCCAGAACGTAGTTTTAGCTGCTCCCAACCTGCTCGAAAACAGCTGTTTCAGCTGCTCCCATGGCTGCTCCCAAGTACATTTCATGAGTTCCACCCCTGAAAAGTGAAAGAAGGAAGAAGAGGGTAGAAGGGGCGACTGACTGAATCATTCTAGTCGGGCCAAGCCAGGACACCCGTCTACGAGAAGCAGGGGCCGAAGCGGTGTATTGCCTCACCAGGGGGGGCCCCGAAGGCTCCAAACGTACCCGGGGCTCAGCTCAATCGCAAGGATCCCCTTTTCCCCGGGTACGCCACGCGCAGCCAGACGTGGGTGGGCGAACCCACATGGCTCGGGGTTCGTAGTGACGCCACTGACGAAGCACCTACTAAAGTAGGTGCCCCCTGCGTGCGGGTATGGTTACCCACGTGGCTGGGGTCCGTGGTGACGCTACTCACCAAGCACCTAGCACACAAGGTGCAGGTGCCCCCTGCGGGGCTCACGGTCCGTGGAGACGCCACTCTCCAAACACCTGCTTTCACAGGTGCCCCCTGTGGGGTCGTCATCTCTTAATAAGTCAGAAGATAAATGCCTGTGCTCATGATCAGACATTTATTAATATGCTGCTAAACAAAGGTCTCAGGCTAATGATGCAGTTTTGGTAAAGACCTCTTGTTCCATGAACCCTTGCATGGCAAGCGTCTTTTAAGTTGCTTGCTCGCTCACTCCTTTTACTTTCAAAACACGAGGCACAGTGTGCGGCTATTTTTATTTTTATAAATTATCATATGAGCAGTTTTCAGAATTGGCATGCCAAATCCTGAGGACGTTAGAATAGAATATTCATAAACTATAAAAATCATGCAACAAACCTATTTTTTTTTATTTTGTGCATGTTAAACAATTGTGTCAGATAGTTAACGACATTTTTTGCACCAGTCCGAAGTGTACTGATTGCGAAAGCGATTTTAAATATGAAGAAACATGCCGCATCAAGTAGGATTTGAATCAGAAGGTCCCTCAATTGTTCCTACCGTATTTTCTGGGCTATAGTCCGTGGACTATACAAGTCTAGAACTTGAAATGTTAGGATGTGCGGATTATCTATGCGTGCAGACTATACAGGATTTTTTTGTTTTTCAATATCGTTGATTATGACGAGACGAGACGGATTTTGTGAATAAAAGAGCAGGTTAATGATAGTTTATGTATGTCATAGACTTCTTTGTGAGCTAAGAAAGCAGATATTTGTCAAGGTGTGCCGTCTATGGGAAGATTTTTGTGTCGACTAAACACCACGTGCAGACTATGCACTGGGTGTGGACTATGCACCGGTTGAAACTATATATAAGCAATTTTTTTATTTTTACCCAAAATTTGCCCCAGCGGACTATACACCAGGTGCGAACTATAGCCCGGAAAATCAGGTAATTGAAAAACGAAAGACGGACAAAAAATAGATAAGGAGACAAGTGGAAACATGACAAGTAAACAAAGATCACACTTTCACTCCCCAGCCTAAAAAAAAGCTATATCTTACCATTCCTTTTTTATGCTCTGATGTACCTTAGTAGTATTTTCTACAGTACTAACAAAGTCGTAAAACATTATTTATTGCTTTGCAGTAGTTTATATCCTTACATACTGAAGGAATTCCAGAACTGCATTTTACGCTAGCTGTGTACAAAATGTCTTGGTACAATGGCACAAACAATTTTGGTACGATAGCATCGCAGTCCCATATGATGAGTGTTCATTAGTTCCACGCTCGAATGAATGTAGTCTTACCAAATAAGAGCGTCCTGAACATATGTCTAGGTACGATTCAAATTCCACTTGTTAGTAAAACCATGGTAGGACTACTTCCGAGCGTTGTGATTATTTTGTGTGAACCAAGGTTGATGCTGCTCCTTCCAAAGCAAAGATGAGTGCGAACAGTCTTCCTGTGACAAGCGGCCACTTGTGCCGAGTGTTCCTATGACAAGATCCCCTAAATCGAGAAGGCTGCTGTGACCATTTGTCACAAGTTTTCGGGTGACGAGTGTGATTGTGACGGGTGGCCTGGTTCCAGGGGAAAACAAACAAGAAACTCTGGTTCCCTTACGGGGAGGGAGCCAATCTAGGATGTCTAGTCCGAGCCATGTGTAAGGCCACGATAACTAGCTGCAACGATCAGGCTCTGTGCAGTTTGCATTTCAACTTCACAACTGTTTGACACTCATGCATCTATCAATTCTTAGACCGTATGTTTAGGAATTGCAACATGTGCCTTTTCCCCTGCTCGCGTAACACCAGGTGCAGTGATGCAGATGCAGCATCCTCCAAAGTTGATGTCACTTCATTGCAGACTATACCAGCTGTTTCTGCAAATGCTTTTACAAGTTCCTACTACTAGGGTGTTCGAAAAATAAACTCTTTTCGGGAACAAACTGCGTACCACGGGGGACGGTGAAGATTGCAGAAAAGAACCACGAATTAGTGAAAATGAATGTATGGTCCTGACTAGAAACTTGCTGAGCGTTATAAAAAACTCGAAGATTAGTCAATTATAGGCATACAAAGCATGTCCGAAGCGTGGGGGTGTGATAAAGTTCCCACTCAAGAAGCAGGATGAATGCTGGCAATGGGAAAAATGCCGATGATAACAAAATCATCAGTGTTTTTGCATCGGCAGCCTTCTGCCTGCTGAACGAGTGGAAACTTCAAACACATTTTCACGCTTCACACATGCTTTAACTCTTCCTAAGGTTGACTGATTTAAGGGTTTTTGAGGAGTCGTAGCAAGCTTTCTAATGAAACCGTGTTTCTTTTTTACAAATTAACAAATTAGCACAATTTAAGTATTTGATTTGTTAAATACCAAAAATACCGCAGAAGCGTTCACTTCGTTCCAGTGCCAACTATTAACATTTCCCAAACTTCGAAATTTTTCAAATTATACGTTAACCACCCGATTGGACCGGACAAGCGCCCATGTCTAGATTAACGCTAATTTTAGTGAAAATGAGGTGGATGCTTCCCCAATATTTTGCGGTAGTGTTTTTTTCTTTTGTTATTTGTAATTCCTGACATTTGCCGTAATTGCCAGTTTGTTCCCGAACATATATTTTTTTCAACAACCCAGTTTAAAGGAATTTCTGAAACTTCTCAATGTGCAAATGCTCGTAAGGTTAAAGGGATGGTGAACCAAAATTTGGATTTCAGAAAAAAACAATGCAGGAGATGTAGTCGGGACGCTACAATCCCTATAACACTACTCGTAAGGCCATATCTCGGATGGACGGCCGTATTCTCGGAAAAAGAGGTCGAGATTGAACCAGGCCGACGAGGCGCGTGACGTGAAGATACCTCGTTTCCTCCTCTCATCGTTTCGCTCCCTCAATGCCACGAGGCCGTTCCCTCTCCTCGGAGAAACATGACGTAAACATTTCTGTAAAATGGGCCTCCTTTTCTTGAAAAATATGGTCATCCGTTCGAGATATCACTGTATTTGTGATGCTTTGGTGTTTGTAGCATCCTGTTGAACGCTTTTGCCGCGTGTTTTGTGGAATCCAGATTTCGGTTCAGCATCCCTTTAAGCATTAAGCAACACTCGAAACATCTTTTTGGAAAGAGGAACAAGGCGGTCTTCCAGTATGGGTGGATCTGATAGTCCCAAGGTTCACTTCGATCTACCGAGAAAAATTAAGCGCTCTCTACAAAACAACTTTAGCAAATATATAGCAAAAACTAATAGGTTGCAGCGTCACAGTTATCTTAAATTTTATAATTTGCCAGTCTCCCCTTTAAGTGATAGGAATTTTACTGTAATGGCAATTTGACAGAAAACCAGAAAACGGATTGTGTTAACATACGCAAACGACCACCCATTGCTAGGCACACAGCATTCCGTTTTCTCATTCATTTGTCACTGTTATCTCAATGTGGCAAAATTGTGGTTGTGTCTCTTCTGTGTTATCCTCATAGCTGTCTGGCTAGCCTGATGTGCTTGGAGGGTGTGCCTACTTTGTTCTTAATTACGGTGATTGCTTTCTACATTTGGTTCTAGTCATCTCAAGTGGTCCCGTGTCTCCTTCGTGATCGTCCATGCCGACTTACAAACCTGATCACAGCCAGCAATTCTAATGGAACCGATCCAGTCCTTAAGTCTTGGTAAGTTTTTGTTTCAACCTCTTTCGTAACGAGAGTACAGTGGCTGTGTTTAGACTACAGGTGGTTATAGCCCAAAGCAGCGCTCCTTGTACAGCTGTCTACAGATTCCTACCAGTTCGTGCCGATTTGGAGATCCTCCACCAGGGACACTCAGATGAAACTGTGCCGAGTGATATGGATTATGGTTCTCAGGGAGGGAAGCAAGCACTAGGATTGAAGTTTAGGGAAAGTTCATGGCAGTGGGAAAAAAGTGTGAGGCAAGGTAAATTTGGAGTTCCTATATACGGGAAGGTGAAGATGAGATAGAGGAAGCGGGCTTTCTACAAGGTACCAGGATAACATTGGTAAACAATGAACAGTGTAGAATGTCAGCCATTACTTCTTAATTTTTTTTTATTCGCAAAACATGCCACAAAGTTTTATTGAAAATCTATAATTTGTGCAAACATTAGAGAAAACATTCCTATTCTTGGCTATCTGATGCGTCTATTTAGTAGCTGTTGAGCATGTCATACTCTTGAAAACATTCAGGAAGGTAGAGAGCAGCAGCTGAAGGCCAAGTGAATGTTTTTTTTTGTTTTTTTTAGTTGTCTTGCACAATATGGTTTTATATAGAGTGTTCAAGGTATCAGAGGGGGGATTGCAGACGCTTGCAAACTAAAGTCCTTGAGTATTTCTTCTTTGGCTAAAAACATGCGCATTGAGGCCATGCCACCTTTTTTCATGTTGCTGGCATCTAATTTTTTTTCGGGTTTTGTGTGTGTGTGTGTGTGTGTGTGTGTGTGCGTGTGTGTGTGTGTGTGTGTATGTGTGTGTGTGTGTGTGTTTGTGTATGTATGTATGTATGGTGGAGGTCAGAGGGTCGGCAGTTCGATAAATATAAACAAAATACAAAAGCCCTAAATGCTGCCATCTGTTGGAAAGGAAAGTGAACAAATAAGCTCCCAATCTCAAACATTAGCCAGACTTTAGGTCATTGTGGCCCATAACGGAAAGAACGAAAGAAACTTATATTACCAACCAACTGTGCGTAAAACTTAAGATGGAGAAAGGAGAACTTTTTTTTTCAGTTCAAAATGAAATTGTCTATCGTCTGAGGTAAGACGGGGTACTAAAGACCATGGGTTATAGGTATAGATATGAGGAGACACTCTGGGTACAGGCAAAGGTAAGAGCAGAGCATGTACTGTAAACAACTTAATTTACGCGGGCTCGAATTTTCGCTAATCAGGCAAAAGCTGAAAATTTGAAATTATTCGTGGGTTCTATTTTTCGCGAATCGAATGTAGCTTCTGTAGCGTTTACATATTGCCCGAATTGTTCGCAAGACGTATTTTTCGCGAATCGCAGGCGATTCGCGAAATTCGCGAAAATTAGGTTCTTGTGAAAAGTTTGTCGTTTACAGTAAGTATGGTGAGTCCGGTACATATCTAAATCGAGGGGGACCTTTGTATTGCTTTGGGATGGGAGGGGCTGATGAAGGAATAGGGGATCTCCATATGGTTAAACAAACTAAGAGAAGGCTGGAAGTATAGTGGGAAGAGCTAAAGAAGGCCATTGAAGTAAAAAAAACAAGGAGGAAGTTTAGTTATACTTTGGGGAGAGTTCCTCCAGGGTTTGCTCGAATCAAAGTGCCATGCCTCCATTCATCCATCCATCCAGGATAAAAAATATTGTTGAGCCAAGAATCTTCCCATCCAAATTTCATGCAATGCTATCTGTTTGGTTGCCAGAAGGCTGCCTTCCATTTCCAGCTGTTTTCCTCTTAGGCTAGCAAAAACTATAGGTAGCATTGACCACATGATAATAGTAACCTTTTCCTAAGGGACAACAGTAAACTGCCACTGTTGGATGATGGCCATTACATTAAGAAAGACAAAGCTTGCCACCTCTATGAGGAATGGGCCAAAGCGGTTCCAATTTTATTAGCGTTTGTAAGGATCAAGGTGAAGCAAATATGTGTTGTGCATGAGTGGCACTTCAATGCATCACCGTGTGGACCCAACAATGGCGTAGAAGGGCTCAGACTATCGTAAAGTTTATTTTTGTGCACTGGCACCATAAATGTTACCTAACTAGGATTCTGCTTTTTCTAAATTTATTTTTTGGCTAAATTAGAGGGTGTTATACCTACCTAAGCCACATACCTAAGCTTGCCTCGGGATGGAAGGATTCAATGAAGGAATAAGAGATCTGCAAAAGGTTGAAGCAAACTAGTGAATGCTGGAAGATTGATGGGACGGGCTCAAGGAGTTCAAGTGATCGCTCAAAATAATTACCTTGACCTAATTCATCAAACCATCCACTCTGAATTAAAAAATTGTCGAGCCAACTATGTTTACATTTAAATTTCACACAATGCTGTCTTGCTGGTTTCCAGAAGGCTGCCTCCCATTTCCAGCTGTTTTCTTCCGAGACCAGCAAAAGCTCTAGGTAGCACTTTCCAAATAATAATGCCAACCGGTACTGACTACAGTACACTGCCGTCTTGGAATGATGGCCACTGCGATAAAAAGGCAGAGCTTGCCACATGGGCCGCAATGGTTCCCACTTTATTCGCGTGCATGGTGCTCAAAGTGCTACTCACGAGTGGCACTTCACTGCATCACCTTGTGGGCCGAGCTATGGTGTAGAAGGGCTTAGGGCATCGACAAGTTCATTTTTACCTGCAGGTAGCAAATATGTGACCGCATATCAGTGTTAACAAAATTTAGTTTCTTTTTTAGGTTTAGGGCTATGTAGGGCTCACCTTGTCAGCAAATATATTGGAACAAATTTTTCATGGACAACACATCGTAGTAAACACAGTGTTGAAAATGTGTGCATATACGCTTACTGCCGAATTGATAAACCTCACTCCAATTGAAGGTCCCCTCCACTTCCTCGAGGAAGGTGCGAGGAACGGTGCTGGCCAATCGCGACTGTGGATCCGTCGTCGCGATTGGCCAGCGCCGGCCCTCGCACCTTCCTCGAGGAAGTGGAGGGGACCCTCAATTGGAGTGAGGTTTGTGAATTCGGCGGTTAGTTGAGCAATTGGCAGTGACTTGCGTAGCACGTGGCTTGCTTGTTCATGGGGTTCATTGTTTTGATGACTCAAGCCAGCGTAGACAATCTCATCATTGGAAAAGGGGCAGTTTGCAGTAGATCCTGCAACATAGTTGTAGAGCGTCAGGGCAGTGGATCCCCCATTATTATGTGCCTCGGAGTGACGGAATAAATGAACTGAACGTGTTTTATATCCTTTAGGGCCATGACCTAAGCTATTCAACCACTGCACAACGTCTTTTGGGCAGTTGGATTAAACTGAATTTTTTTGTGGTGTCCTAGTTTTCTTTGGAAAATTGTTGTATTCATCAAATGTGAATATGTTAATCCACACTAATGGCCCATTGCACTCATTGTGGGGTATCCAAGTAGGATATTTTAGAATACTGAGAGTAGCGCCTGTCTCATCCCTGTAAGAGTGCAACGAATAAGTCTCCTTCACATTCTTTCCCCTCACGGTGAATCCGTTTCCCAAAGAATGAACATATTGCTCGGAGTGCGGTCTAAGTTTATATGTATGGAAAATAATAATTTTAGGTAAGCAGTTTGTGATTGTACACACCTTTAATGTGGACACACACAAAAAAGGGAATAGCATGATGACACAGTCATGCCGGCTGTAAGATGATTTCTAAAGTTCCAAGATATCCATATACTTATAATGTATAAATCAGTTACTGCATGTCCTTGTGAAATGCAAGGACATAATTTTTGGATGAGAACCTGGAGGCATTGGGGAGGGGGGGGGGTGCGCCTTTATGCGAGTAGGGCCCCCCTGACGCGGAACTCTGCACGCCTACGGCCACAACACGCAGGCAGTTGAGGAAGTGACATGAGCTGGTGCACCCACTCATTTCCCATTCACAAAATGATTAGAAAAGCCTCAATTGATTTGCTACAACTTTTTTAAATGTCTCCCATGTAAATGACCGGGTTACCAATGCATTGCCACATAGGGACACAACTTTCGGCGCAAAGGCCAAACGGGCAACTGTGAGTAATTTTCGGCTTCATATGATCCAGGTCAGGGGTTTCATACTCATTCTTGTGGAGGCCCAATAGCCCACCCTTGAAGAGTTGAGGGCAAACGTAAGGCAAAAGGGGAAGGCGGAGGGAGGGGAGGGAGTAGGGGAGGAGGGCTGAGAGATTTTTATTAAGGAACCTCATGCTTTCTGCTTTTTGTAAATTCAGTTTTGCCAGTGACATCTTTAAATTTAATTTGTTTATAGGAGTACTTTCGGCCCATACCTGTGTGATAAGAAGTTAGAATGGTGCCGCCCTACCAACGTGCTGGAATTGTTTAATAAAACAATTCACTTCGAAATTAGGTGAACTTAATATGTCTGATATATATATATATATATATATATATATATATATATATATATATATATATATATATATTCACGGCAGGTGCTGCTTTCCTCAGTAGCACCGATCTTCGAATATACTTGTGTTTTAATGGTGATATTTTCTGATGGTGAGAATAGTAGAGGGATTGCCGTATAGGTGATTAATATGGTAAGAAGCTCGAAAGCGAAAATTAAACATAGGCAAAATAAAACTATAACAGCAGAACTATGTTTCAAAAGGAAGTGAATCAACGACATGAAGTATAGCGTATATCATTTCTACCTCTCGAGACATGGGAACGGGGGCTTGCAGCGAGTTGCCTGCGGGACGCATCCCAGCGAGTGCCAAGCCAAGTGTTTGAGACCCCTTGTCTAGGTACACTCATCGATCCATGGTGTATCAATGTTTCAACATTCTCTTTCTGATCCTCCATCAAGAAAAACTTCCAAGACATGCTGCTCATTCTTGCTCATCGAAACATACACAAAGTGGGGTTCATTTGGAAGTACTCCTTTTAGGCCCAGGAAGTTTTGATTTACTTATTTATATAAGAATACCATGTTTATATGTTTGGTCAAGATGTGGATGAATGGAAGGATGGACATTGATGGCTGTACCCTTTATAAGGGGCATTGCTTGTGCCATTCAGCATAAAAAAACAATGTGATTCTGCCCCTTTCAAGCCAATGCCTTTCTGTCAATATCACCGGGCCGTGGAGATTGTTGCTGGGATGACCCTTAAGGGATCGGGTAAAAAAAACAACACGCACCCCCACCTCATTCCCTCGTCGAGGGAGTTGCCAATTTTCTGTTGGTGTCACCCCAACACCAGACCGACTGGGGTAGAAAGTTGAGACCTTAGGCCACAGTCACAAGGAAGGGAGTCCCAATTGTTTTCCTGTCCCCCAGCTGTGCTACTTAGTTGTTCTTAAATCAGTTTTCACAAGATAATTTTCACCAGCACTCTGACCTCCTTTCTGTTGCATCTGCTTTACTGTAATCCAAACTGCCATCCTCTCCAGCAAAACTCGGGGCCCCCGGTACATCTGTCACACTTGGGAAGGGCAGCACTAAAGTCCATACATGTTATAATCACATGTTCCAATTGTTTCCCTCTTTAAACGTAGTGCACATTTTATCTATATCTTCAAATTTAGCCCTGTATGTGTTTATTCTTAAGACTCGATCCTGTCCTGACCAGTGCTAGTTAAGTGCTTCCTCTGGAATTATAACCTTAGCAAGGTGTGCCCACAGTTACCGGACTGATTTTCTATCAAAACGTGACTGCCTGTAAATGTGCATAGACGAGACCAGACAAGCTAGAAAAGCGGCCATACATTACAAACCTGAAGAACATCATAACGTAAGGAGAGAAGGAAAGGATACACATTTGGCTGGAAAGCCCCAATAAATTGAGCCATTGTTTGATGCCAAAGTTTTATGCCTTTCAAACGAAGGACAGCCTACAGCAGACAGTTGTGATACCCTCTGTGAACTTTGTAACCCAAGGTCTTAACTACACTCTTTTCTTGTTTTTTCAGTAGTGGGCCCTCTTGTGTCCGTAACAGTGAGACAAACCTGGATGTATTTATTTAGTTCTCAAAACTAGCTGTCCATAGTCTGAACTGCAGGTTTTAATATTCACGAGGCAGAGTTTCATAGGGAAGGATTGGTCCCCCGAAATTGTGTCTATAGCGAGGCGTCTATATTAGCGAGACAAGACTGCATCACGTGTTGTTCTTTTACTGATAACTTCAAGGAAGACTTTCGATCTGGTCTGCATAATCAGTTATGGCCAATTAAAAACGTCATATCTAAGTCACCAGAAATATTGCTTTTGTTCCACTCTCTGAATAATGAAGTATCCAGCCCCCAAAAGTATTCAGATCCAGTATCTAAATCCAAAGGTACTGTGCTAAAATCACTTTCTTGTCACAAAAAGTTCATTTTTAGAAAACAAAAACTTTCCAAATGTGAGAGGATATGTAAGTGCAATTTAGAAATAAAAATAAAAATGTATTACAATTTCTTCTGGGATTTCCACGGTTCAGAATTAGGGAATGGTGCCAGTTGCATATGACTGCTTGCGTGGATTGAATTTCAAAGTGCAGCTAAATATTAAACTGCACAGCTGAGGCAAAACTGCATTAATGACTACTCTTTTCCAAACTAAGTTGCTATCTTGGTTGGGCTTTCCTTGTTTGTCAATACATATGGTCTTTTCTTCAAGGGGATAGTGCAACGTTGTTGGGGGAGACAAGCTACACATTGAAAGTCACTGAGGACATCTGGTTCAGATGCTGTTTCTGCACCTATGTCACCAGAGATCAGCATGGAATTGTGAGCCACTTGGCTGCCTATGGTGATGAACAATCCAAATGCCAGCATCCTCCCAAGTCTGGCTCTGAGACCCACGTGCTTGGCAACACTCAAAAGCACAACAGTGAAAAGCCATTTAAGTGCAAGCTTTGCCCTCAAGAGTTTGCTTATAATCCTATTCTGACCTGTCACAATCGAACACACACTGGTGTCAAGCCATTTAAGTGCGAGCAGTGTCGCCAAGCCTTTGCTCGAAATTGCCATCTTCAAAGCCATATCCGAACACACACTGGTGAGAAGCCATTTAATTGCAAGCACTGTCTTAAAGCCTTCACCCAGAATTCCCATCTGCAAAGCCATAATCATTTCCACACTGGTGAAAAGCCATTTAAATGCAAGCAGTGTACCCAAGCCTTTGCTCGAAATTCTCTTCTTCAAAGCCATATTAGAACGCACACTGGTGAGAAGTCATTTAAGTGCATGCACTGTCTTAAAGCCTTCACCCAGAATTCCTATCTGCAAAGCCATACTAGAACGCACACAGGTGCCCCAAACCTTTGTTTGAAATTCCCACCTGCAACGCCATATTCTAACCCACACTGGTGAAAGGCCATTTAAGTGTAAGCAGTGCCCCCAAGCCTTTGCTCAAAATTCTCATCTTCAAAGCCATAATCGAACACACACTGTTTAGAAGCCATTTAATTGCAAGCACTGTCTTAAAGCCTTCACCCAAAATACCTATCTGCAAAGCCATAATAGAATGCACACTGGTGAAACGTCATTTAAGTGCAAGCAGTGCCCCAAAACCTTTGCTCGAAATTCCCAACTGCAACGCCATACTGTAATGCACACTGGTGAAAAGCCATTTAAGTGCAAGCACTGTCCCAAAGCCTTTTCTGAAAATTTCAATCTGCGAGTTCATAATCGAATCCACACTGGTGAAAATTCATTTAAGTGCAAGCAGTGCCCCCAAGCCTTTGCTCTAAATTCCCATCTGCAGAGCCATAATCGAACACACACTGGTAAAAAGCCATCTAAGTGAAAGAAGTGCCCTAAAGCCTTTGCTCAAAATTCCCAGCTGCAACACCATACTCTATGCACACTGGCAAATGCCATTTAAGTGCAAGCAGTGCCCCCAAGCCTTTGCTCGAAATTTCCATCTGCAAATCCATAATCGAACACACACTGGTGCAAAGCCATTTTGGTGCAAAGCCATTTGGACGCCAGGGTTCAGATTGGGGTGTTGGCTGGACAGACAATGAGGGCGGTGATTGAGGGGGTGAAGGAGAAGCTATGGGAAACAAAAGAAGGCCAAAACCTCGTGATGATAGTGGGGGGACTAAACGATGTACTACGAGGGAATGGGGGAGGAGTGGGGAAGCAGTTGCGCAGGGGGGTGATGGACTTGAGGGCGACATCGGACAACGTACAGATCTATGTCTGCACAGTGCCAGAGGTGAGGGGGCAGGGCGTTCACGTTGAGAGAGCCGTGATAGCCGCAAACCGGGACATCTGGAGACTGGGAAGGGAGATGGGTTTCAGGGTAATTCACATGAATTGGGAGGTGCACAACAACAGAGAGCAGGCTTTTGAAGGGTGTGGTATACATTTCAGCCCCTACGTGGGGAAGGCCGTTGGGTGGCGGATGGCAGGGAAGGCGGTGGCTTTTTTCAAGAGACCCTAAAGCTCTCAAGGAGAGGAATCCTGGCAGGAGCAATGCGAAAGGCCTGTAAGAGAGGGGAGACGGGGTGGGCACATCAGAGGGACACCGGAAGGCAAAGGGGTAAAGAGAGCAGCGAGGTCGGTTTGGGGGAGGTGCCCAGGGAGGGTGGGAGGAAGCCACGGAGAAACAGGAGAAAGAAGCTACTTAACATAGCATTCATAAATATGCAGGGGGGCAGGAACAGAATAAAGTGGGAGGAGATCGAGGAGCAATTAGAAAGCGAAAACTTTGCAGTGTATGGATTAGCGGAAACACATCTGAGGGATCTGGAAGAACCACCATACATACCGGGATATCATTGGATGGGATGCAACCGGGCCAACGGGGAACGCAAGGGAGGCGGATTGGGGGTTTTAGTGAAGGGTCAGGAATGGGAAAGGGAGCGAGAGGACTGCAGGGAACACATGTGGATCAAAGGCAATATTGGGGGTTTAGACACAATCCTGGGTTTTGTGTATCTAAAAACAGAGAGTGATGCAGGGAAGGAAAATGCAGAACACTTAACATGTATATCAGAAGACATTAGGGAAATCGGCACTAACAAGGAAATAATTATCTTGGGGGACATGATTGCACATTTGGAAGACTTTGATGGACATATGGATACAACAGGGACGATGTTAGAGGAGTTATGCAAAGCTCTTGATCTGGTATTGGGTAACGCCCAGGTAAATTGTGATGGAAAAATTACATGGGAGAGAAAGAACTTGCACTCGACTATCGACTACTGTTTAATGTCGCGGAAGATATACAACAGATTAGGAAGTATGGAAATAGATGAGGAAAGCACTAAAAGTCTGGGGAGCGATCAAAGAGAATCAAGATCAGATTTGGCACAGTAAAACTAGAAACGCAAAATCAAAAACAAGAGGGTAGAATTAACTTAAATGATAAACAATTACAGGAGGTATCTAAGCGAATCGAGAACATAGTATCCAAGCAACCGGAAAGAGAATGGACATATGAAGACTTAGTTAGTGTTTTCAAAAGAGGATTAGAGAAATATCGAATCAAACAGGGAGGAAGAAAACTAAAACGCAAGCCCAAAAGCTGGTGGGATAAAGAGGTTAAGGCAGCAATATCGAGACGCCAAGCGGCATCTAAAGAACACAGATGGGCAAAAAATAAGGGGGCCACACCAGCCGAAGTGACATCGAAATGGGAGGATTTTCAGGAACGAAAGTGGGAGGCATCAGCATTAATACAGGCCAAAATTGGGAGGGCAGGGGTCCAGTGGATGATAGAGATAAACCAAAGGGATAGGAATGCGGCAAAAAGGTTCTGGGAACACATCAGTGCACAGGGAAAAAAGACCGAGGGGTACCAGCAGACACTAATCACACAGGAAGGGACAAAGGTGGAGGGGAAGAGGCAAGATAATACATTAGACATACAATCGAAGCAGCATTTTCGGAGTTAGAACCAGATCAGGTCATAGGGAATAATAGCATCGACACAACACAAGAGGAGGATCATAGTGAAGGAGAGGAAATGACCATAGGGGAATGGGAGAAAGCAGAAGGAAGGGTTCCAGGCTGGAACTGCGACAGGTCCAGACTGGCATACCAATGAGACTGATAAAGGTTCTAGGCCAAACAAGCAAATTGAAACTAAGGCAGGTGATTGACCAGATACTTATGGGAGGGGAGATACCCAGTGACTGGAAATTGAGCAGGATGAGATTATTTTATAAGGGCATTGGAGACAAAGACAGTATCAAATCATACCGACCAATCACAGTAACTTCAGTAATTTACAGACTAGCTATGCAAATCGTAAAGAGAAGAATGGAAGAATGGGCAGAGAGAAAGCAGATTCTGGGGGAGCTTCAAAACGGTTTCAGGATGGATAGACGAATAGATGATAACTTATTCATAATCACTCAGTGCATAGAGATAGCAATGACAAGTCAAAGACCATTATGTGTAGCTTTTTTGGACGTCAAAGGGGCATATGACAATGTGAATCAGGAAAAACTCTGGGACCAACTGAAGAGGTATGGGCTAGGGGGAACCATGGTTAATTTCCTAGAACGGGTTTATACGGAGAATAGGGTGGTTATAAAATGGGAAGCCGAAACTACAAGACCAGCAGCAATAAAAAGAGGACTTAGACAGGGTTGCCCATTGTCTCCCCTGCTCTTTATGATATACCTCAGTGAGATAGAAAAAAGATTAGAGCAGTGTAACCTAGGTTTTGACCTGAATTACATGGAGGAAGGACATAAAGTAAATCAAGTATTGCCAGGGTTAATGTATGCAGACGACATTGTACTCGAATCAGAAAGTCGTGAGACAATACAGGAACTGATTAGAATTTGCAGCAGGGAAGGGGACAGTTTAGGACTTAAATTTAGTAGGGACAAGTCGGGTATAATAGTTTTCAACGATGAGAAGGGGTAACCCCTGGAGATACAGGACACAGTGATAGAAGATGTAGAAAAGTACAAATATCTAGGAGTCTGGCTCAATGAGGGAAGGAAATTACTAGAGGAACCCGAGGAGAATATAATCAGAAAGGGGAAAAGAAATTCATCTATTATGAAGCTCAAGGCACTATGGAACTATAACAGATATGAAGTGGTCAGAGGTATATGGAAAGGAGTGATGGTACCAGGACTGTCTTTTGGCAATGCAGTACTGTGCATGAAATCTGAGGTTCAATCTGGGTTAGAAATTCGACAAAGAAGCGTAGGGCAGATTGGCGCTGGGAGCACATGGAAAAACACCAAATGAGGGAGTACAGGGGGACATGGGATGGTCGTCTTTTGAGAGCAGGGAGGCAATTAGTAAGTTGAAATTTGAACAAAGGTTGACCGAAATGGAGGATACGCGGTGGGCACGGAAGGTATTCAAGTATTTATACATGAAAAGTTTAAACACAAAATGGACAAATCGAACCCGAAAGCTTACATTTAAATATCTACACACTGATGATGGGGCTGAACGGAGTACTTCAGTGAAAAAGGGGGTGAAGGAGGCAGAGAGGGAAATGTGGGAGGGGAGAATGCAGGGGAAATCAGCTTTAACAATGTACAGGTCACGAAAGCAGGACATAAGAAAGGAAAATCTTTTTGACAATTCACTGGGAAGTGCTTTGCTGTTCGAGGCAAGAACGGGAGTTTTGAGGACGAGGACGTATAGGGCTAAATTTCAGGAGACAGACACATTATGTGCCGCCTGCCATAATGATAGCGAGACACTAGAGCACTTGGTTTTGAAGTGCACGGGGCTTCGTCCTGCCCTCCCTGAAGGGGTAACAGATCTGGCCGGGGCCCTGGGCTTTGCTGGCGACGATGGAAGGACGGTGGAGAAAAGGATAACAGTGACAAAGAGACGATTAGAAGATTGGTGGAAATTATCTAGGGTGAATTAAATGATGAACAACTAACTAGCACAGCTGGGAACAGGCGGGACAGAGGAAAATTGGGACTCCCTCCCGCGTGGCTCCGGCCCAAAGTCTCAACCCTGTCTCCCAGTGGGTCCGGTGCTGGGGTAACGCCGAAAAGGTTTGACCAGAGGAAAATTGGCGACTCCCTCGCCGGGGGGAAGAGGCAGGGGGGTGATGTTTTTAGTTTTTTTTGCCCGATCCCCCGAAGGTCAGCCTGGTGATATCCCACACTGCCTGGTGATAGTTAGGGGGAGAAAAATTGGTCTTAAAAGGGTGGGATAAATCACGTTTTTGTCTTTTTAGACTTAGGCTAGGTGGCGCAAGCTACCGCCCGTTACAAAGGGTATAGCCATTAACATACATCCATCCATCCATCCATCCACCTTGCCCCCTTTTGCTTGTTTTTACTTCTCTGGGCGAGCGTAGCGGACGACGTCAACGCCTTACGCGATCGGCGTAAGGCGCCAGCGCATCCGGCCACCCCGCCGTGGACTCGCTGTTACCGCCATCTCCCGCGTCACAACCGCCGTTGTCGTCTCACCGTTCGTGATTATTCTCTCCGAGTTTCGTCCACACTACAGGCACTACGTGCGCAGACCTATGCCACAGTTGTGCAGACGTCGTCCAATGTCGTAGACACCGAAACGTGGCGAAGAGTGCGGTGCAGACGACACTTGTGCCTGGCACACGCCCGCCTCAATCCCGCTTGTCGTTGCGTAGAGAATTTTTCGCGAAGCAAACAACGTAGAGTCTTTTACTAGGGCTTTTTAATGCGAAATCACTCATTATCCCGAAATCTTCGGAATTGAGCGGAGTTGCCCTTTGAAGGGACACGGACACTGCCCAAAACATTTCTTTAATTTTTTGACAGACGATTCATAATGGTGTCACAAGACTATACCCAATCAATATTTTGGTACAACGTAACATATATTTAAAAAAAATTAAAACAATGCAACTGCTCGAAACTGAAACTGGACTGGGGAGGAAGAAAAAATATAAAGGAGGAGAGCATTGCCGGAAGTCAGGTGGTTGCGTTAAAACCATAAAAAAACGGCACATGACCACAGAGAAGAGAGTGAGCGCAACTGAAGCTGGCCAGTTCTCGATCGGCGGTTTTTGGGCAAAAAAGAAACTGAATTTAGAGCTGCAAATTGTGCTCTGGGTAGTTGGGCTCTCATATGTCATGTACAAACAAAAACCTTGGCAAGCATAAATACCCTGTCAGTGTCCCTTTAAGGACTATGATGGCAGAAGTTCTAGTACAATATTCTTCAGTCTATAAGTCGCACCCCCTATAAATGGCTGTTTTCAAAAATACGTCGGTATATATGTCGCACCTATATATTTGTATGGTCAGCGCAGCGAGATTGCATTCAAAAGCCCACATGATCAAAATATATGCGCAAGCAAGAGCAAGTTTCAATATTTTCGTTAACAAATCGAACGAGAGGTATAACCCCCGTGGTAAATTTCTGCAGTTAATGCCCGAACTTGCAGAAAAAAAAAGTGTACATAAGTCACACTGCTGTTCAAAACACACCGACGGAAATTTTTGAGAAAACGAAACGTGACTCAAGCACCAGAAGATATGGTACTATGCTATTTTTGCTTACTTAGCCTCTATTATTTATTCGAAATTGGACACATTTCTTAGTAATTTTAGTACTTTGCCATAACTTAACATGGAAACAAAGTGTCGTTTGACAACACTAAACAAAAAAAATAATGTTTTTTTACATCTGAAACAAGCTGGAAACATTTCCTAAAAAAAATTAGGTAATAAAAAACGCAAGTTCTTTTTTTTTTTTTTAATTGACTTACTTGAATGTTTTCAGAACGGAAGTTATCAGTCGCGGTTGTTCCATCGCTGAACTCTATTGTGTGGGGATTAAAGAAAACAACTGTGACCAATCTGCTCTTTAAATCAATATTTTGTGGTCGACGTCAATTTCAACGTACCACATTTGTAAAGATGAACTCGAACCTGCTGTTGTTTGCCTTTGTCATGAGGTACAGGGCTTCGGCAATTCCACACAACTTCTGCAAAAACATTCGCACAAACCATGAGTAGTGCACGCAACATTTCAGAACGGCCGGCGTGAACTTACGGAATTAACCGTTCGCGTCGACACGCCCGTGACGCAGTTGAAACCGACAGCTGTGCAAGTGGATAGAAAGGGCATGGTAAAAGTGAAATGAACGAGAGATGTATAGTCGTTAGCTTCGTTCTATTTACCTGCACCGGGGCAGAAAAGTGTAGGGCAGTGTACTTCCGGTATGTGTGTTGAGATACGACCGGGAATACATGTGTCCTACACTTGTCTGCACCGGTGTAGGTAAATCGGACAAAGCTACTCATTGAACGGCAGAGCGCGTCTTTCGAATGCCCGGATTCCAGCACGCGCTGGCACTTCGTAATCGCTATCTAAACGGTGCGCGTATTGAGTGGGCGTGCGAAAGTAGCGCATCACGCTTTATTATGCGTGTGCTCAAGATGCCCTTGATGCCGAAGCGTTGCCGAAAATACGAAGCTCGCGCTGGAGGCGGAACATCCGAAGCTCCTCCTCCCAGCCGTTCTTATCTTGATAAGGACTAGCTATAAAAGAATGACTCACATAAGTTGACCCGGGACCGTGCATTTGATTGCCAGATGATTCGCAGGTTTGTGACGTATAAGGTTCCTGTACAGGCGCGTAACGAAAGAACTGTCATGACCTCATTTGTATATGTACTACGTAGAATATAGCGTCTTGCATCCGACTTGCCTTTATCGCCGCTGTTCCCTTTCGTGTCTTCAACTGCGCAGAGTTTGTCCAGTTGCTCTTCTCCACAGCCATACTGGAGCTCGCTGTGTGAGCGGAATGTGATTACTTCTTTCGCAGGCATCAAAAAATACAGTGCGTTAGATAAATGCTATTAAAAAAGGCACGTAAAATAAAAATCCGACAGAGACACTTAAGACTGCTTATGTGTGGGAATGAGAAGGCATTGTATTCCCTTTGGTGAAATGTTTTCGATTGATGTTTTCGACACGCATTAAAGTTTTTTCTGCTGATTCGGTGTGTGTGGAAAGCAGTGCGCTCATTTTATACACCCATGACATGGCGTAGAGAGTTCATTGCAGTAGACGCAGCACCGATGAAATCCAAAGAGCAAGTGAAGCGCGGGAGGCAGCACGCTCATTTTATATACGCATGACGTGGCGCCACCACCTCCCCATTGGCTGTGCCGTCATGTGCCCAAGGACGCACGCAGTAGGCCAGACCTTTAGTCAGCCAGATGGCTGCGACATGACGTGTGCAATGACACATGGACTAGGCACACCTTTAGTCAATCAGAACCGTGGGGCCGCCGTGGCATCAAGGAAACATGCTCGTCTCGCACCCCGGAGACCCGGGTTCGATTCCCACACAGACTGAAATGTACCAAATTTTATTTTCAAAGCCATTAATTTACTTTGTTTACAGGAACTTCCCTGAGAAATTTGACGTCAATCCAAGCATTTTTGTCGTGTTTTTACTCTTTTGCGCCATCGGCCATTTTTTGTACCATCGCTAGGTCACGCCGCCACCAGATTTTCGCGTAATGGGATGCTTTCGCATTAAAAGGAAATTATTTTTTTCAGAAGGTCAGAAGGCCATCATGAGTGTGATATGAAAATTAGCGAACTAATATATGCGACTGAAATGTGCTGCTGCTAAGAGGATTATATCAACTAACAACAAAAAGAAAGGTAATTAGTTAATGCATAAATTGCATCTGTATATCACGTGTCCCAGGTGACGTGCGCTGCAATCGCTAATGTCTGTCCTAAGTCACCAGGCTCGATCCAAAATGGACCGTAAAAACCTACGCCTGCACGTAGTAATCTAAACTTTTCGACAAAGGTGTATTTCACAGGTCAGTTTTTTCTTGTAAAATTACAAAGCGTAGCTCTCTTTCTGTAAAAAAATGGGGCCAAAAAATTTGACAGGGTCGCTGCGTATGAGGCAGACATCTTACCACTAAGCTACGCTACAGCTTCGAAAAACAGGTTTTGACAATTCGCTTTATACTTGAACGCTCGGCAAGAGTGCCGTCGGACGGTACATAAAGCGCAGCGCGGGCGGGTGGGTTAACGCGCGCCCCCGTTATTGCCCCCCGGAGGCTCCGCCTTATTACAGGCCAGCGACATCAATACCCATAGACACTACGTATTTTAATTGGACATAGGAGTTTAGGATACTCTGGGCCGCTCGGTGATATACAGACATTCCTAAGTGCACGCCATCGTTTATATAAGCACGGCCGGACTCGACGCTCCTTCCGCGCGCGCGGAAGGAGCGTCGAGTCCGGCCGTGATATAGAAAGAAAATGATAAAAAATGATAAGACAGCGCCACACTTGTGGTGCAAGTGGATTGGATGACTGGCACTTAGTAATCGTTATCTGAAAGGTGCGTGCATTGAGTGGGCGCGCGAAACTGGTACCGAGTCAGAGGTTGAGAACTCTATGAACGCGCGTAATAAGACAGGTGATAATGAAAGCGACGCACTGATTGGAGACGTCGAACCTCACATCTCGGTCCTGCCAAAGACCGTCGTAGTAGTGGGCTTCTGAGGACATCCTCTAAAAATGTCCGAACGTCGCCGCTATTTGTTTTGAACTGGCGTTGCTATGGTGATTTTGAGCGTTTTCGAAAATTCCGACCAAAAATCCTTAGATGTCATATCTAAATTTTTCTTATCAGTGATTTTTAAAATAGAAAAATAAATGCGTAAAACAATATTTATTAAAATACAAGTATTTTATTAGCTAAAACTTTCGTAAGTTTTGTCTTTTTTGTTTTTTCGAGCAAAGAAAATTGCAGGTTTTGGCAAGTTCAACGCATCGGTGATCTGCTTCCGGTAGCTTTATTTACATCCGGTTTAAATCCTGGCTCATCGCTTGTCGTTTCTTGAGCGTATGCTCTCTGGGCGATGTTAAGTCACTAGAGCTTGCTTATAACACCAGCCTTCTACAGGCAGCGTCCCCAGGACAGCTGCAAAACGTGAGTTAAAAAGAAAAGTAACGTTTCCTCGGGTTATCTTGCGATTATCGCCACCGACGCAGTTCACTGTCGCGGCATTTACGAATCGAGTCCGGTGTTTTAGCTCGCGTCAAGGCTCTTACGAGAAAGCTCCTAAGTGTGACAAAGCCGCTTTATTCTTTCCCGCAGACCGAATGGCTTCGGACGACGACAGCCGCGTGCAGCCCAAGTCGGCCGTGAACTCGGCGGAGCCCAAGAGACCCTCGGATCGCGGCCGGGAACGCGAGAAGCGCCACAGGTAAGCGGGAAGCGACGCCGGGACGCGCCGGTGTGCGTCGCCCAAACAAGAGCCCGCACCACTTACTAAATGTGATGCTTTCGAAATCCAGGTCTCGGAGCAAAGAACGCAGGAAGCGCTCGAGAAGCAGAGAGAAACGGTACGTACCAATAATCCAGATCAAGGTTACAAAACCGAGGGAGGGTGCGTCTGTATGCGGAGTGCAAGTTCGTCTGCTTCTTTTCGGGGGTTGCGATGACGTCAGAACGCCGAGCTCTGATTGGCTCTGATTGAAGAATAGTGGATAGACTTCAATGCTAGCTGCCTTGAAGCCTACCCACTATCTTTCAATCAGAGCGCAGCGTTCTGATGTTACCACAACCCCTGCGAAAAAGCACACAAACTTGTGCCCTTCATTGTCCTGGATGTCCCTCTTTCGGTTTTGCATTCTAGTCACCAACATGCTCAATTTTTCACACCGATTGTGTCTGGTTACATGTCGAAATGAAGGCTGTGAAGAGAGTAATGTGTCTGTTACATGTCGATGCAAATTGATCTTCATACCTCTCTGGCACTGCTTTACCTCTGTGTTGCCAACTCTGTTTTCCACTCTACTCTGTCCTCCATCTTATGCAGTCTTGTGCGCAGCAAGGACGAGGACAAAAGGGGAGAACAGGACACGACAAGATGCAACTTTCAAGTGATTTTTATTGAATACGTGTTCCGGTATTTATAGTCTGAACCATTGTCATAATGACAACAAACAAAATGACAAACGCAAAGGAAACAACCATCACAGAGCATAATTGAAACAAAACACTATCTCGTTCTCAGGAAAACCAGCTTTTTCTCCGATAACGCAATTGACGGCATAGCAACTCGCGTGTTTCCTAAATAATCAATGTGTTTGGCTTCTACAATTTTGCGTATTAACGTTGACTTGCATTTCCCAATTTTTACGCATCCATCCAACAGTGGGGTAAAACCGTAAGTCCTGCAATGCAAGTCAAGATAGCCACCGTTCTGTTTTTGCACATTGTTATTGTGCTTGCGAAGCCGATCATTTAGGCAGCGCCCCTCCACTTGTCCCTGTGTCCTTTTTATGCTGTTATATTTATTCTTACCCTGCACCGACTCGCCCAACTACACCTTGCTTTTTTCTCTTCAACAAGTTCTTAATCTCTCTGATCAAGTTTTGGACAACCTTCCTACGTGTCAGTCTCACCAATCAACTTTCTCTCGCAAATTAGAAATTTCTAATCAGTTTTCACCTTATTTCTGATCACCTCTTTGCATCTTCATCTCCGGTAATTAAATTTCTATTTCCAACTCCGGCCTCCCTCTCCCCGGGCGTCTGTCTTGCGGATATACGCTGTTTTTCTCTTTCTAATGAATTCTCCCATTTTATGGTCTCTTCTATCAACACCACCTAGGAGACAAGGCCTGCGCATAAAGTTGTTGTTAGTAGATCCCCGATCTTCCGATAAATTCTTGGTGTCCATCTGTCTGCGATCAACTCTTTTCCTAACCGACTATGGAGTGTTACCAACTGCTTGATCGGGGTTACGTGGTTTGTGGGGTGCGTTTGCGATGCGAGGTGCCAGGAGGGGTAGAAGGCATTGACCGTCTGGCAAGTGCCTCCGCCTCTCTGCCCGCTTTCCTCCTCGCAACGCGACAACACTATGCATGTGCACTTGCAACTGATCTGTGCAGGAGGCATCCGCCATTATGGCTCTATGGTCTCTATGGTCTGAATTGCTCCTTCTCTTAAATCTAGACTCTCTACACCTCCTGTCTCTCCTATTCATTCTTTGTCCATGTCCTTTATCTCTTTTTCATCAACTTTCTCTCTTTCTCTGCCTTGTGACGAAATGTCCACTCGTCTTCCCCAGGTCCCGGTCCCGCAGCAGGGAGAAGAAGAAAGACCGAGAGAAGGGGCGCGACAAGGACAGGCGTAAGGACAGAGATCGTCCCAAGGACAAGGAGAACAAGGAGAGGTCGAAGTAAGTCACCGACCTGTACGGGCGGTCGTCAGGACCGAGCGCGTTTGCCGGACATAAGAAAACCCGCGAGTCTGGTGTCGCAAAGCGCGGGCACCGTGGACGCAGCCTCAAATGCAGCCAACGGCATCGTTTCTTGACGTTCAGAGGAGGACAGAACGTTATCACTACCAAAACCAGCTCTTTGGGTGAGCACAAAAGGGGGAGAGCACAAAATTGTCCACAAGGTCTTGACTAGTTCCTGCAGCAGATGCCGATGGCCACTGTCTTGCCTTTGGGTTTCGCGGTGCTTGGTGTGTACCGCTTTACTTTTTCTCAAATCATTCCTTCCTTGTTGTTTGTGCTGACCCCTTAAGAACCCTTTATTGCTCCCAGCATTTCCTGGTATTTGTTATTTAAATAATAACCATTAAGAGGAATGGTTCCACTCAATTCTGGAACAGTTGGGGCTATTTTGTTTAATTTGTTTGCCAAAGACTCATTCTCCTGTTGCACTTCAGAACCGGGTGCTGAGACTTCACAGTTTGCTGCGAGCATGAAGGAGCAAAATATTAGTAATAACGACAGTAATGATAATGATACAAATTATTATTATTAGTTGTTTTCCAAAATAAGAAAGAGTGGAAAATGTTGACACGGGATTTGGCAGGCTAAGCGAAAAAGTGAAAATCGACACAATGCGTAGTTGCTACCCAGCGTCGTATAAATGTTAGAGGTTGTAAAGAAGAATAACGGATTACTGAAAAAATGCAGATCACAATGTTGTTGGCATAGCAACATCGGGAAGTCTGTGAAAAAAAAAAAAATTTAGGGACGAAAAAAAAAAGGGTTAATACAGTTCACACACGAAAAAATGTGAAGAAATAAGCCGTATACAGTAGGCTCGCAATAAATCAAACTTGGATATTTTATGCTTCTGGTTAATTCAAACAAATTCAGAAATTTTGGTTGTCCTGCTATGTTTTAATATATTTATAAGCCACCTAATCTGAATGGCGTTTTCATGTATAATTCATACTTTGTGTTCTTGCGGCACCATTGAGTGCACTTCTTGCCTAGCACCGGTGCACTGCGGAGAGTCAACAGCTGCATAGCTCGCTTCCACGGGTATTGCTTCCCCACAGTGCACCGGTGTTCGGTAAGAAGCACACTCAACGTGCTTAATGTTCCACAATAGACAACTTTTTGCAAGATTAACAAATTTAACTTTTGTTTTGAGGTCCACGATGGACAACATTTTCGAGCAACGAATATAAACTTATCTCATACATTTCACCACTGTTTCATGTGTGGCATACCTGCTTATGATTAGTAGGCCTGTGTAGAGGAAATCATCATATGTCTGCTTTGTATCTGTAGCCATCTGTATAATGAATCATAATTTTATTTTAGTATATGCCCAAGCAATGGCGTACCCGGATAACGGGCACCACAGCCACTAGATGGCGTGCACTTTTGAAAAGGGTCTGTTGGCATTTGAGGAGTTCGGGTGCCGGCACGGAGGCCAATCAGAGCACGACGTGTCCTCTCGTCTTCTCTCCAGGGATGGGGAGGAGGATGAGGAGGAGTCTGGGAAGGTGAAGAAGGAGCCGCTGTCCCTGGAGGAACTCATGGCCAAGAAGAAGGCCGAGGAGGAGGCCCGCAGCAAGGTGACCCCCCGCCGGGGAGCCCCGTGGGCACACTGGAACTTGGTTACTTCGGAAAAATCGTGACGAAGGAACACTTCTTAGTGCACAATTATTTTCGTACTGAGGTCGACCGAAACAGTGTGCCCTTCGAAGTGTTTTGTCTCTTCTTTCTCGAAGACCGAGTCCTCGTCCGCGAGAATTGGCGATTTCCAGATAGCCGCAGAAAAGGCGAGGCAGCCGGGGCTACGACTAGCAAACGATGACGCGTTTGTGTGCCTGTTGCTTCCTCTAATCAGAACTCAGTGTCGTGATTTACCGTTTACCATCAGTGTGAGAAGCTGGCTTGCCACATAAACAGTTTGTGGAGTGTCTGAAGCAAAGCGTCAACGAATCCCTCATAGCTTGCCATCTGGGATTTACCGTTTGCTATCTGTGCGAGAAGCTGGCTTGCTGTATAAACCAGTTTGTGGAGTGTCTGATCCAAAGCGCCAAAAACAAATTCCTCATAGCTTGCCATCTGGGAGTACCATACTCTTGAAGGGGGGTTCTTAAACTCTTCAATCTCGCAAAATATGGGCACCTCTGTCTACCTTGACTGATAGCCGAGGGACCCCTCCCGGTGTCGGCTTTGTTGCGGTAGAGCGGTTCAGGAGACTACAGACCTTGTAAAAAGTAATGCACATACTATGGAGTGTTTGAGTCATAATTATGCATCAGTTGGTGACTTAAAGGGGCACTGACACATCAAAATCATATTTTTTTTTATCATCCGAAACAATTGAAAACGGTGCCGGGACATTACCCTCTAAATTCGAAACTTGGGAATTCAGTATTTGTGAATTAAAAAAACAATTTCCAAATGCCGAATTTGAAGTTCCCGCGCGATCCCCGCCAGTGCAGTCAGTCAAATTTTGCGGTCTCCTGCGACTCGACTTTCTCTCGGACCTCCGCTGACCCGATGCGAGGAGCAGGCGAGCTGGCGCGCGGGAAAAACCGGTTTCTTCGCCGACTCGCCGATCTGCTCGAGCACCGCCAAGTTTTCTGAGAGAGGACACAAATCTAGGAGGGGACATCTCACCGAACTCTGATTTTCGGTATTTCAAAAAGAGGGGCCGTAGTGCGTTCGCAATTGCGTTAAAAAACATGTTTTACGATTGCCGTTATTAAATGTTATAGAAATGTCGCCTACAAAGCTTCTAAATTTCCTGATTTTTGACGTCACCGATCAAAAGAAGCGAGGAGGTAGCGGCGGGAGATTTAAACGCCAAAAATAAAAAGGCGCGCGCGCGCGCGGGGAAATTTTTTTCGCGATGCGTTTTTTTTTGTGTGTCTATGACTACAACTTGCGTCGTTTTAGACAATAAAAAAAATACGACCTTTGGGGGGTCAGTGCCCCTTTAAATCAACTTAAATAGTGCTGAAATGGGGAAACACTACTTAGAGGCAGGAACAGTGGAGGAATTTCGGGCTTTTTTGAGGAACCCCCCTCCCCCGTGTTTCTAGGAATTCAATTCGAGAACCTGTCGTTGAGGGTTCCACCTTACAATTTTTTCCGACCTTTTTTTTTTTTTTTTCAGCCCGTGTTCTTGACGAAGGAGCAGAGGGAGGCCGAGGCAATCAAGAGACGCCAGGAAGAGATTCAGGGGCAGAGACAGAGGCAGGAGGAGGAGAGGAAGAAGCGGCAGCAGTTCTTTGAGCAGGCCAAGCACAGCACAGGCAAGTCGATGTGGGGATCAAGTGCGCACACCGTCACATTTTTTTCTTGGGGGACAAATTGAAGCATCGGAGGCACGCTGCCGACGTTAGGAGCCAACCGAGCGGGTTGCTCGAAGAATCCAAGGAATGGGCATGGGTTCGGAGAAGCCACCACCCCAGTTAGCAGACGAAAGTGCATCATCTGCTCGCTGCGCCTATCAGGAGTTGGCGCCACAAGTCACGTGCATCACTAACTCGGTCGTGCAGTCATCTTCCTTTACAGAAAGATCACTGTACTTCGAAGTTCCACAAGGCCGAATCCACCACCTCGATGCAGATTCGGTGAAGACTTGAGCTATCTATGTGCAGGGGGCGATTTCGTAGACTCGTTTTGCAGCGTAAGATCCACTGTGACCATCCTCTAGTTGCGAATGTTCCTTGCGAGAGTCGTGTCCACCGGATCGCTTGCAGACGACATTCCGGACCGGATGCTGGACAGGCGGGCAATCCGAGAGAAGCGGGAGCGGGAGCGGGAGAGGGAGCGCTTCCGGGAGGATGAGGACGAGGACGACAGGGACAAGGTGCGGGAGCACAAGGACAAGGAGAAGGAGTTTGAGGCCATCAAGGTTTGTTTGTCAACTCTTCCCTCGGACATGGGACGGCTGTAGAAAACCGGCTGGCCTGTATTGCGTACATCTCTGAAGGCACCGTATCTTCCAGTTATAGTATGCGAGCTATGTACATGTTTAAAAGTTGAAATTTTATGCGGTGCAGACTACCTACAAGTGCGAACTACACACAAATTTGTTTTTCAAGATTGTTCATTATGCAAAGGCGGCATGATATTTTCAATAACACGTTATGTTAATTATGAATTTCTTATAGTACGAGCTTCTTTGTGCACCAATAAAGAGTGTTTCTCAAGGTGGGCACTGTATGAGAAATTTACGAGCAAACAGTGCACCAGAGGCATTGTTTTAAGGAAAAACTTTTCTTTTTAATCCAAATGTGCCCTAACAGATTATGTACTGGGTGTGATGTACAGTCTGGAAAATAGATTCTGCTGTGTGTAGAGGAAGTGTGCTATGTAGGGGTGTATAAATGCTGCTTCAAATAGAATACCGCATTTACTCGAATCTAGGCCGATAGTTTTTATGAAAAAATTAAAATCGGAACTCGGGGGTTGCCCTAGACACGAGGATGCGGTTCCCGCCTACACCACTTCGCGGCACTGCCAGCGACTGAACCCGAAATTCCCCTATCTATTCGTCGCCGCAAAGTCACGCCGCTTCATGTTTCGGAAAGCTTTTGGTGCAGGAAAAACAACCACAACAACAGCAGGCCTCCCCCCCCCCGCCGTGACCGCCGCTTGCGCGTATCCGTCGGGTTTCGCGTCTCCGCTGTCGCGCAGCTCCCGCATGCCCCTCGCTACGCAAGGGGGGAAAAGGAGGGGGAAGGACGCGATGCGCCATGCCAGCCCAGCCATGCACCTTGCTCCTTGCCCCCTCCCTTCTCTCGTTCGTGAACACGCACACACATACAAAAAAAAAGTTTACTTTTGTTTGTTGCTCGCGGCGTTGCTCTCGTCTTTATTTGAAAACGTGGGCATAAACCGCTAACACCCCCGTCGGCTTCGTAGCCAATCTAGTATTGTATATCGGAAATAACTGCCGTTCTGTGTTTAATTTATAGTGTTTTACCGTTCGTTTCTAATCAACCTAGAATCTAGGATTTTTTTTTTTTTTTGGCCTTGCTGTTTTGGGGGGTCGACCTAGAATTGATGCCGGCCTAGAATCGAGTGAATACGGTAGCTCAGTGTCACTGAATGACACAGCACCATATGAGTCAAACAATGCTGTGTAGTGGAATCGAGGCTACAAGCAATCCCTGGTAGTTATGACAGGTTTTCTTGCTTGCATATTCTCTGACACATTCAAAAAGAAGACACTGACACAATAACCTTGACTCGTCTACCGCTCCTACAAGGTGAAGCATAGCAAAGTTTCGAAGGCTGTGACCTGATGTTTGTAGCTTGCTTAGAATTGCTGTCAAAGTATACATTGTTCGGTAGGTTTTAGAAAAACTATTTGTGCGGTCTTTCTTTGCTCAATTCGGCAATTGTCGCTGATCCGCTTGGCTTATCCAGAAAAGTTTTGTGGAGGTGTTTGTAAAGCGCAAGCTCTTAAAGGGATACTTCAACGAAATTTGAAATATTCCCGTCGTGTTCAAAAATGGGAAGCGAGCATGCCGGCCGCGTCGCGGCGGTCGCCTATTGTTTGCCGCATGAATTGTTGTGGCTTTCTTAGAGCGAAATAGCTACCTTGGAAATTACAGCGCTAACCCGCTACAACGCACAACCAACGCAGCGACTGGCAGAAGTTCCCCGATGCAACGGACCCGTTTGCCGCTAGGGGCGCCCTGGTCGGGGCTTGAATTAGATCCGCACCTTTTTTATGCCGGCCGCGTCGCGGCGGTCGCCTATTGTTTGCCGCATCATTGTTGTGGCTTTCTTAGTGCGGAATAGCTACCTTGGAAATTACAGCGCTAACCCGCTACAACACACAACCAACGCAGCGACTGGCAGAAGTTCCCCGATGGAACGGACCCGTTTGCCGCTA
>JABSTQ010000233.1:0-35744 GCA_013358835.2 Ixodes persulcatus
TTCGAGCGCTCCCGAAGTTACACGGCAATGGTAACAATCAAGCCTTTCAGAAAGCGTGTTTCTATGCATGGGTTACCGACAAGTGATGCCGTCAAAAACCAGACGATTGGCGTCGTGACATCGCGTTTTAGCCTGTGTTTATGTTAAAACAGCAGTTGGCTTCGCTCTTACATCTGATAAAACGAGATAAAAAAAACGTTATGTACGGTGGGTTACACCAGGGCGATTCATATATTACTAATATCCCGCTGTGACGAACAGGCCAATCACCGGTGGCACTATGATAAATCATGGTTCGACAAATGGACTGTAAAAATTTTTTTTTTTGTTTTCGAAAAAACAAACAAAATGATTATAGAGGGCAAGCGGGTATCACTATGGGATATCTGTGGAAGAGACGAGCCATCTCGTTCGTTTCTAGTTGCATCCACGAACTCAGAGTACAAGGAGTGTAAGTCGATCTGCGTTCTTGCTGTAGCGACTTCTCACCAGATCATGAACGAGGCCACTGGATTAGCAAGAGCTAGTAAGTCAATGTAAGTACATTTTTTTGCCATGTTTCGACGCTTCATGTTCCAGACCTGGGCGTGCAGCAAGCGTGTTTTCGAGGTTACAGAGAGCACGAAAACAGTTAAATAACCTTCCTGTCTAACACAACGCCTAAACGCAATGCGTTATCTCGAGTGTACTGCCAGATTACTTTAGCTGTTTTGTAATATTCTTTCTGTTAACCTCTTGCATTTGTGCTGAAGTAATTGTCCACTATTTCTTTCCTTCATTTTGGCACTGGTATACGTCTGGTGTGCTATCGGCCACGAAGTAGTCATGCAAGGGCGGGCTCATACGTACTATCGGGGACAATTGAGCTGAAACAGCGCTCCGGCCGGCGCACGGTACTACTGAGCGCCTGTCGCCTTGCTTCCGCGCACACGACGCTCCCTGAGGCCGAGATAAATTAACACTTGCGATCGCTGAGCCACCGCGCTCTTCCGGCCATCTGCTAGCGAGACGGCGTGTGTGTGACAGCGGGCGTGTGTGTGGTAGGGCAGAAAAGGGGGGGGGGGGGGGGGTGACAGATGATTACAGTTGTCATCCCTTTTTGCAATTGTTTTACTTCTTTCTATCGCGTAGAAGCACGTAGAAAAAACGCTTACTGGTGAAGACAAAATGTTGAAATATCTTAAATCGCACCTGCGATTGTCGCTTTTCAAAGGCACATCAAAAGACGTTGCAAGTAGGACATCGTAAAATATTGGCCAAAACCTGTTTACAGCATTTAGGCCGGCTCGAAGATATTTACTTTTTTTTACTTTTTTATTGAGCGCAGTTGTCTAAAAGTTACGGTAACCATACCTGTTACTGCGAAGGTTTTTGTGCCACCAGGCTCAAAATACAAACGTGCGATTGTCATTTACGAATATTGGGGATCATATTCAACCTATTTTTGAACACGACGCATATATGTCAAATTTCGTTGAAGTACCCTTTAAAGGAGTAATGAAACGCTTTTCCAACTTTTTTATGTTTAGCTTTCCTCCTCAACTCATAAATCGCGCATTCTACCAAACAGTTCAAGAAGACTGAAAGGGAGGAGGCTCCTCCCTTTCCGTGCGCTGGTTACCGGCGTCAAACAGTGTGTCGTAACCGTAGCAGCAAGCTTTGTTTCAATCAGCAAAGCCCGGTTCAGGGGGTCCTGAGGCGCAGTGAAACTTACGAAAAAAGATAATACCGCGTCATTCTCCCCTAACCCGCGACCACGGCTCTTATCCTCTCTGGTGAGGAATCATAGAGCGCAGAGTCTGGCTCGGCCCGAAGCCTCTCTCATTCATATCTCACCGCTTCCCAAAATTCGTCGGCAGAGGCGCGGTAGAGGGGACGCAGTGACATGTCTACCTTGATGCGCCTCCAAACGTGTTTGATGATATTCAGATAGGCACCTTTCGGGGGCCAAGGCAGCTCCGTCAGGCAGCGCTTTTCGAGGAGATACGAGCGTGACAACGCATTTTCCACTTCGGCGCTTTCTTGAAATGCACTGAAATGCATGTTAGCTAAAAACGTGAACATTGGGCTGCATGGCACACGCATCGTAATGGTGGTTCCGTCGGCGAATATTTTCGCTAGCAGACGGCCGGAAGAGCGCAACGGCGCAGTCAGCGCAAGTGAGAATTTATCTCGGCTTCAGGGTGCGCCGTGTTTGCGGAACGATGCGACAGGCGGCGCAGGTAGTACCATGCACAGGCCGGAGCGCTGTTTCAGCTCATATTGTCCGCGATAGTATCTCCTAATTACCAAGTATCAAGGCGAGTCGTGCCGCTGAATGTTTGGTGTCATCTACAAGAAGCTAAAGCGGGGCACAGTTGTGACACGAGTGCAACGTGAGCGTTCGGAAGAGACTCGTCTTCCCAGTATAGCACGAGTCCCCGCCTAACGTTGATGCGGCATTTAGGCTCGATTTGTGTCCCGCTTTCACTTCTTGTAATGACGTCGTAAATTCAGGCTTTCCGCCTTGCTGTAGATACCGGAACATTCTTGTTTGGAAAAAGTTTTCGCAGCACGCGGCTTTCGACGCCATTTTCCAGATGCCATTCCGGTTGCATACTCTCCGGTGAAGTGGGGGATTTCGCCATAACCTTGCATTATGCATCTGCGAAGGTTATAAAAAGTCGAATGGAACATTGCGCGCTCACTGCGAGGATATTTGGGAACTGCTTTAAACTCGCTCTACAAATACAGCAGAACGAGGCCTTGGTTTCAGTTTGTCTTGAGCAATTCCCAGTAGGTGTCCTTATGGTGACGGACCTATGAATAACTGCGTATTGCCTTGTCGAGCCATCTGTTCGAAACAACCTAATTTCAAGGGCTGGGGCAGACCAATGCCTCCAATAATAAAGGCCTGTGAACGTCATCTTTTTGCTCCATGACACGACATCACATTTGGGTGGAAACGAATCGGCGATTAAACCCGAGCCCTATGGCGAGCTTTATGTTTTGCCTTTTTACACCCGCGCGTCGACGGTAGGGCCGCCCGATTTGGCTCAAGATAGCAGGCGGCATTCTTCAAAGGATTTCGCTCCTTTTCCGTATAAAGGGGCTTTATGTCGCAGCACTCGATTGCAGTATCTGTCTTAGCCACTGTGACGACGACAAAATTATAGTGCAAAGTCTTTGACACTTCAAGGTGGTGTAGGGTAGACACCGTCACCACTGGCATTTAATAAAATGTGCGTGTTTTTATTAACAGCTGCACAGCATTTCAGCAGAATTTGGCGAGTACTTCACCATGAACGGCCCAAAATTGACCATTTTTGTGGCCTTTCTGGGAATTGGTAAGTTTGTTTCGACAATATTGACATACCCGCACTTGATATTGTTAGCATGATGAAGTGCCAGATAGAAAACCCAGGTCCTTTGCCTCGGTGGCAAAAGTCGTTGTTTGGAATTCGACAGCTTTATATTATCTGAACTGTTCGCGGTATAGGCGCATCATAACTGCGGCTTTTGCTCTCTAGTAAAATACGCCAAATATGATATATTAATCCAATTAGTTCATACTAATTTGCTGGGTTGTACCTATAACCTCCTTTTGTTTGGTACGAACTGTCGACCCCACCTCTTTGATAAGGCACTTTTTGACTTTGAGAGTGTTGGAATCAGTGAAACAGTTAAGGTGGCTATCTCGCGTTCCCAACAAAACGTTCTTTTCTGCTTTCTTGAACTTAAAATATAAATTTCATTCGCAAGAAAGAAGTACGTATATACTGAAATTGATCATGTTCACTCGTTTCTTTCATTTTTCTCTAACTCTGGATTTCACCGTGTTATCTGGCATGACTTGGCAAGTTTAATCTGAAGCAAAATTCACCTGCATGGTGGATATATAAAAAAAAAATTAGTGGGGCAAATGTAAGAACCAGCAATAAGAATCTTAGAAACTCAATAACTGATGTAGATGACATCGGTAGAAACATCTGGAAATACCAAAATGAGCAAAAACATGTTACGTCTCAATGATAGTGTAAGTGCTAAGTGACCTTTCTCTATTTTTTCATGCCACGAGTTTTCTCCGTTTTAGCTGTATTTGTACTACTTTCTTATTTGCATTTTGCTAATTTCATTGTGCCGTGGCAAAATGCCCTTACGTAAGCATCGCCAGTCTACCCGCAGAAAGAGATGTCAGGCCGAGCACTTGTCTTGAGGTGTTTAAATTGGCTGTCAACTCATAAGACCATCTTTAGTGCCTGCACAGAACACCTGTATCAAAAATTATAGCCCCCCCCCCCCCTCCAAAATAAATAAAAATGGCGCAATGTTTCGTCGCGAGACTTCGTAGAGTGATTTCACAAGTTGCTTTCTTTGGAGTGAATGCTTAATTAAAAAGATGTTTCGGAATCACGTATTGCTCAAATGATTCTGTCGATAATATGAGTCTGGAATTGTTTTTCTTGTTGGCGAGGGGGGGGGGGGGGGGGGGAGAGGTTGGATGTGGGTTTATTTTCATACTTTCGAGAGTGTATTAATTTCCTATGTTTTCCATAGATAGAAATGCTGGTTTGCACTCAGCTGCTCCTAAGGCTAGTCGAAAAAAATGTGAATACGCGTAACCTTTCCAGTGATTATGAATCGTGGAAACAAATGAAGAGTCACTGGGCTACGGAATATCAACCCCGCTATGCTGTGGCTGATATTCAACAGAAGACACCTACTACGCATGCCCGGAACGCATTCCAGAGCCACAAGGCAAAGATGACAGCGCGCAGAAGGCAACTACTGAAAGTGTCTATAAGCGGCGAGATGTTTCGGGTGGCGTTTCTTATATAGTTTTCACTGGTGACGTCACGACTGAAAATTTCCTCACCACGACGTCATGAGTTGTATTCTTTGATCACTTATGGCCGATTCACACAACCGACTGGTATTTGGACGGATTAATCACGTGACGACACGTCGGTGGCTCGTTTGTCTACCAAGCGCATCCCGTCGAAGGAGACGACAAGCAGACGACAGCGAGGTCGAATCGAACCTGTTTGCGACCTCACAATGCCGCGAAACGTAATCATTGCACGAGCGCACTATGTCACCGTTGTGCAAGAGCGAAATCGACGTTTTCTACCGCGAAAAATTGTTCGACGTAGTGACGTGCAGAGCACTGATCTCTATTATAGGGGGCTGGATGGCGCATACAGCAAACAGGTATAAAGCCACCGGAAGTAAGCGGCTTGTCCCGGAAGTGAGCGCTTGGCAGGCTTTGTAACCGTTTCAATTATGGTTCGAAAAGCGTCGAGGGCGCTTGATTTTCACTTGTCACCTCAAGAGAGCCTGCTTGTTGCACAGTAAGAGCACATGCAGACCCGAGAAGTATCATGGGAAGCTATTCAATGTAAACATTTTGAGATTCTATTTGATCAAGTGTGCATATGTCACAAGTTCAAATGCCTCATTTTTTTATTCAATTCAGAGCATGGTTATTAAAACCCACCCAAAGACACTAAAAAGTACAGACTAAAACATCGACTGAATGCTCTAGGACGCCCAGCGGACACCCGACTTCCGGAACAAGCATCAAACTTCCGGTCGCTTCACTTGCGCCCTGCTCGGAGAACGGCTATGCACCATCCATCCCCCTATAATAGAGATCAGTGGTGCAGAGTGGCACAAAACATTGTGATAGGCTTAGTGAACTGTGCCACTAGCTTTACTACCCCAATGCACGAAGTGGCACAAGCATGGTCCTCCTCGAGGAGGCTTCGGCCTAGAGGCGACGAAGTCCTGGGCTCGCGGAGGGACATTTGGAGATGCCTTCTCGTACTCCGCGCTCGCGCACAACACGTCAGTACACCACAGGCACAAGAAAAGTCCTACCGGGTGAAAGGATAATTGGGCGTGCAGAAAATATCGCAGCGTTGTCAGACGAGTTTTGACAGAAGCTCCTCGACATGGACCCGGGGGAGTACTGGAACCTGCGACGCGTCAGCAGGGTAAAGTTTCTGTGGCTTCTTTAACGCGTGGAACCAAGAATCGCATGTCAAAATGAACCAGCCAGCGCACAAAACACAATTGACCCCTTCGAAAATTAAGTCCTCTTATTGTCGATCTGAAAATACTGCACAGTTGCGTACGAAAAAAAGACACCGTAAATCCTGCAGTTTATCAGTTGTATAGACAGTCTCCTGGAAGTGAATATTATAGCAGTTAATGACTTGCCAGCTTGTTGGTGTTTTTGCGCATGTCACAGTGCAGTATTTTGAGATTAACCACAAGAGGGCGTTATTTACAAAGGTGTAAACATACACAAAAAAAGAAATAAAACGTTGTAGTGTTGCCAGACTAAACGCTTCTGAACTCAATTACCCGCCAAAAATCCGAGTTAAAAGGCGCTCGGTTTCGGCCATTTCACTCAGCGCGTCCGCATACAAGGTGCGGACCGCTGAAATTGGGGCCGTGACGATCACGTGTTACACAGTCCGCAGACGACTGGTGCTATTGGATCCGTCGTGTGAATCGGCCATTATCATCAGGTTTGAGCTACAAGTTCGACATTATTTGTAAAAATAACAATGGAAGCTTGCAGTCATCGCATTCTTAAATCAACATCGTCACGAGTGACACTCTGACATTGGGCTTATTTCCGTCGATGAAAGAAAAATAATAGAGATAAAGACGTCACAGTGAGCGTTTGACCAATCGCCCATTGCGACCACAGCGACACTATTTGCCTCACACGTCGTAATACTCACTGGAATCGTAGTTCAAGCGTAGGCTTGTTGAAACGGTTTACCGCAGTACCAGATGGCTCCTGGTGTGTATAAACAATTGATCAGGTTTCAAACAAGTTGAGCAAATTTTATAACAATAAATTTATATCTTCCCTCGGTGCCCGATTTAGTAAATTTGCTTGCTTTCAGGAACTGTGCTGTGCAAAACAGACGGAAGTCAAGACAACACATGCTTTGAAAATAATCGGACCAAGTGCCATGGTTTGGGACTCACTGGGCGGCTTGCTATTGTCACCGGAGGCGCCAGCGGGATCGGGAGGAGCGTTTGCGAGGTACTCGCTCGAGAGGGCGCCACAGTCGTCGTGGCAGACAAGAACAGAACGGGCTCAAATGAGACCATTCGGATGCTGCAAGGTTAGTAGTTCCACTTATTTGCACTTTAACATATTGCCTTTACTGTTTGGAGTAGTGGGCGAACACTGGACCCCGAAATAAGAAATGGTTTGCCCATTGTAAATTGGTGTTTACTTCTTTGAGAAAACAGTTCTCCTGCAGTTGTCTACTCTTCCGCATAAAACTTCTTGGATTTTTTTCACACCAGAGATTCGGGTGTTACATAATGAATAATTATCACCAGCTCGGATGAACATTCACAGTTCCTAATGTTATTATCTTGGGCATACACTTATTCTTACCTCTAGGGATGATTATATTTCTGGTATTTCGCAGAACCTTACGTTGCGTTACTGGAAACCCCTGACATTCTTCGCGCTTTATTATATTTGTTTTCAAGTTTTTTGCCCCGAGCACGCACCAGGCGTAGTTGTGAGCATGACAAAGAGCAACCTGCTTCTTGTAATCACGATTTTATAGTTATTTTTTCATGATGTAAATCTATAAAGCAAACCCTGGTCTCATGATTGGCCATTTTACAGGCAGGCCCCAAATTCGCGCGTGCGCCTTGTCGGCAAGTAGACACACGCGGCGCCGGCAGCTTCGTTTCTGGCTACACACGTTCCCTTGATTAGTGGTATAGAAAGGAGGTGGCCCGAAGGCTTGGGTAAACAGGCGTTAGTATTTCACACGTACACAAATGTCGCTTCGGGGATGATGCCGCCTCGGAGATTTGCTTTCGGTACGTCGCGTCAACGATGCTCGGTTTACTGTCACGAGCCATTTTGTCGCAAACAACGAACGAGAACAGGTCACGATCGTATCTTGTTTGCAAAAGAGCTGGACGTTCAAATTGACCAATCAGTGCCCGGGATTTTCTCAATGGTTTTACTCCGCGAGGAACTACCAATACGTCAATCCTCATTCCTTACTATAAGCATCCAGTACTAATCCATCAACTCAATAATCAGTTGGTTCCTCACGGAGTAATATCATGAGGTGAATCTGGGACACGTAATTAGCCTATATGCAATATAGGCTATATACAATTGGGAAAGACTACGCTCTATTTGGTTCAATATGTGATTGTATTAAAATAGTGTGCAGAAAGGCAATCATTGCTGAGTGACGCTTTTTAAAGGCAACAAGGTAGCCATTTAGTGAAGAAAACCTACTCCTGTAGCGTTGTCATAGTATAACCGCATTTGGGATCATTCATAATGTAAAACCTGAGTCTGTGGTGCCGAAAAATTAGGAAATTTAAAATCGAAGAAAAAGAAAACAGTTCTCCTGCCGTTGTCTACTCTTCCGCATAAAACTTCTTGGATTTTTTCCACGCCACAGATTCGGGTGTTACATCGTAAATAATTATCACCAGCTCGGATGTTCACTCACTGTTATTTTTTATAGTGAAGTTGTAGCAACCTATCACTGTATAAAAAATGCCAACGTGCAATTTGCAGTCTAAAATATCCCAGAGCCAGATGAATTAGAATATTGTTTCATATCTGTATAAACTATATACCTGCTGGCTATTCCTAGGTTGAGTACTAACACGCCTAATGTTTTATGCGGTAAATTGTGAGCGGTCACTCCGTTACCACTGCTGCTTCTAAGACAGCTTGCTCATACAAAGGTCTGTTCATACATACACTGTGGCGCTATCTCATCGCTGTTATCGCTGATCTTGCGAACACCGCGATGACTTCATGCTGTATTAGTGATACAGTTTTGATACAACGCTACATCAATGCCAAGTTGCGTTCAAGCCAGCGCTGCTTCAGCACCGGATCTAGTGTTCATTTAGCAGTGCGATGTATGTGGGAGCAACATGTTGAAGGGCGGGGATGTGATATGTAAAGCGGGAAAGGGGGTTTATTGCCCATGTGTAATAGTATGCTCATGCTCAGGGGAAAGACTCAATGGACAAAAGAAAAGGGGAGTGAAAGATGTGGGTAGAAAAGGGTTAGGTAAAATAGTTTTATCGCATGTGATGAAGGTTGCCAATCGAAACAGTTGGGAAAACAACTATTAAATGGGAAGATGCGTTGTACATCTGCGCACCGCTGCAAAGCGGCGGTGCCTCGGACAGCGGCTTTTGGTTCAGCCGTTAGTAATGGCATCTTACCAGCGTGATACGGTTGCAGTACGTTAGGTAGGCCACACAATCCTCAAAGTAGTGTTAAGTCTATCGGCAGCCTGCCAGGCCTGTTTCGTGGGCGAAATCAAGCACTGCTTTAAAAATTTGTCTGTTCCGGTTGCCTGCTACTTATGGGGAACAGTAATCCTCGAGTGGTGCCGGAGGCTTGGATGTGCCCCATAAATGTCTTTCGAGCATTCCTGTAATCTGGACAGTGCCAGTATATATAGTCCAAGTCTTCTTCATGATATCCGCGCACAACACAGTTGGGAGCACTTCTGCGATCACTCCTCCCGGAGCGACGTAGGTTCTTCTGGGGGAAGGTTTTGTTGGTACGCAGCCAATGTAACAGCGTCGCGCCACTTCTGGTTGGGCTAGAGTCTGGCGCCAGTACGCGGATCGCAAGTTCGTCTGCTTTTTTTGAAGGGGTTGTAGTGACTTCGGAACCCCGAGCTCTGATTGGTTCTGAATGAATAGTGGGTATACCTCTCGGTAACTTGCTTTGATGTCTACCCACTATCCTTCAATAAGAGCCAATCAGAGCTTGGCGTCTTTGTAACGTCACTTCAACTCCTGTGCAAGAAGCACGCGACTTGCTCTTCACATTATATTTTGTCCCCGGGTAGTTTTAGTTTCTGGGTGGCGTTTTCTAATATTCCGCGCGGTCAGGAGATCCGCTTCATAAAAACGTCGGAGGTCATGTGTAGCGGTTCCTAGCATGTGAGCCCTTGTGGCCAAGGTATCCGCTAGTTCATTTCCGACGATTCCTCAGTGCGAAGGAACCCTCTGAAACACAAGTTTCCAACCGTCGTCTCTTAGCCTCTCTCTAAACGTGAGGTTTTCTGAGCTATCTGGAAGGCGCCTCTGATGTCGACAATTTGTTGAGGAGCACCACGGGAGTCTGTAAAAATTCACGGCTGTTCAAATCCTGGTCTTGCTCGTAGAGCCTCTAGCGCCAGTTGAATAGCGACGGGCTCTGCGGACGAAGATGACGTTTCAATATTCAAAACACCTTTCTTTTTGCGAGGGCCATAGTCACATAAGCAGCAGTCGCAGAGCCCTTTTTCTTACCTACTGAGATATCAGTGTAGACCTCGGTTTGTCCAGCACATTCCATTTCAAGAGCCATAGCCACGGCAGAGCGAGCAACTTCCGGGTGTCTGTCCTTTTAGAGCGCAGCTCTTAGGCGCCCGTTTCCGGCTTGAGCGGCGTCGGCGTCGCCGTCGCCGTCGGCATCGGCGTATCCGCACAGTGCATTATGGGTAAACTTCCCCGCTAAATTTAGCGAAATCATTTCCCCGCTAAATTTAGCGGAAAAAATTTCCCGCTTAATCTAGCAGGAAAAACTTCCCTGCTAAATTTAGCGGAAAAAATTTCCCGCTAAATCTAGCGGAAAAATTTCCCCGCTAAATCTAGCGGAAAAATTTCCCCGTTAAATCTAGCGGAAAAATTTTCCCGCTCTATCTAGCGGAAAAATTTCCCCACTAAATCTATCGGAAAAATTTCCCCGCTAAATTTAGCGCAAAATTTTCCCCTAAATGCGAGGCAAGCAGGAGAGGAGGAGGGGCATAGCCTCCCCTCCGTACCTTCCCCTCCTCAAGAGCTGCGCTCTAATTCGGCGTTACAGGGAGTTGTAAACGGCTTTCATTTTTTTTTTCTTGGGAAGGTCCGGTAATGAATCTCGCACGTCTATTGGGGAACGCGCTTATTGCGGTGTGAGAATAGGGATGTGGATCGCTGAACCTCCGATGTCGCGTTCGAATTGTGCGGTGAGTTGGCCGAAGTGTGAACAAGGTCGTGCGAGCAGGTTGAAAATGACTTATTGATCTAATGGGCCAGTGCGCATTTGAATTAGGGAGTGCATTGCAGCGCTTTTTCGCTGAAGAGAGACTGGATTTTCTTGGGCTTTATTGTTTTCACCTTTCTGACGTATGGTGGGAAGCCCAGGCAGAGTCGTAATGCCACACGGTGAAACCGTTTTGCGCTTCTAGTTGGGGCTAGCGGATGTTGACTAAGGGAGGCGCATAGAGCAGCTTAGACTGTAGGAGCCCTCGGAAGAGCGTTAGCAGACTATCTGTTGGAACCCCTCGTTGGCCATGTGCCCGGAAACTCTGGAGGGTGCCTAAAAGTGGGCGGTATTACGCCAAGAGTCGTTTCACTGCCGGTCGCCTCGTCATGAGGTCCTCCATAGGAAGACCCAAGTAGAGTTTTGACCTGTTTCTTTCGATCTCCGTGCCATTTCACGTTATTTTGTCAGCTTGTAGCCGGCTGGAGTTGCTGTAGAGCAGAGCATACATTGATGCAGACAGCGTCAGTCCCAGACGCGCCCTTTCTGTCCCTGCTTTATGCAGGGCGTGCTGGAGGAACTGACCTGTCATAAGTGCCTTGCTATTGTGGCCGACTATTGAGATCGTGACGTCATCAGCCTAGATCGCGATGTTTGTTCTCGGTATGAGAGGATGTTGAACTCGAGGAAGTACAGAAGGGAGGGACGTCATTGCCAGATGTATGTGGGGACCGCTTTTAATACTGGACTCCATGAACCGAAAGAAGCGACGGATTTCGTCCGGCACCGTTCGCTCTGCACGTATTGTCAGAAGAGAGTCTGTTGTGCCATGCGCCAAGCGAACGGGCCCCTTGGCGAAGTTCGTCGGTTCTTCGCCGCATATTCGCTCCATGGAGTTCAGCTTTTATTTAACATGCTTGATTTTGGCAGTGAGTGGTCGTTTATCCGGCCCTAAAATAAGACCATCCACTAGCATACAGTTCTCTCTCCATATACAATCTTCTACGCAGGATCGTACAAGGGCGATCACCGGGCCATCTACGTGGACGTTTCCAACTCAACTGCTGTCAGCAATCTTTTCGAAGAGATCGAGTCTTTGTTTCCTAAGAGAACGATCAGCGTTGTTGTGAACAGCGCCGGTGTCTCGGGCACACCCAATCTCATCCATGAAACTTGCGACGCCACCTTTGACGAAGCGATCGGCACCAACCTACGGGTAAGTACAAACAAATCAATAAATCCTGCTCTACAGGGCTCAGAATATCTCCTTAGCCATTCTCTACTGTCGAACGTGTACGAGAAAGAGCATCTCTGCGGTCCACCTACTGCGATTAGCCAAAGGCCTATTATGACATCTTTAGTAACTAAATCAATTAATCAATTAATAAATCTTATAAAGGTTTCATTACAGGAAATAGATGTTGCAAGTCACTTGAAATCCATCTGTGCTTAGAGCTGATTTAGCTACTTTGGGCCTATTTTATTAAAATATTGGAATCATAAATTCATTAATAGTCAAAGATAATAAAAAAACACTAAAATACATCCAAATCATCACTGATTAGGTTAAGCAGATTTCTAGATAATGCAAAAAACAGCACACTGAAAGTGGACTAACAAAATCATATTTAACACGAAAATTGACAACGTGATAAGCTAATGAGCGTCATAAAAATGGGGGACAATATTAAAAAAAAAATATGGTGCGTTAAGGAATCTGTTGAAGTTGTCTGAAATTGTGGCGGAAGATGGTAAAGTGCTCCAGATTTTAGTACTGGAAAATTGCTAAAACCACTGGATGAATATACTTTTGCAAACATGGGTTCCCGGCTGGTGCTCCATGAGTGCAAGCACGCGCCGCATGCGCGTAAAGAAAGCTTTGGCAACTTTACGCGCATGCGCGTAAAGAAAGCTTTGGAACTAGGGGCAATGTCAGAAAGGAAATTTTGGCGGTAATGCAGCTGATCAAGTCAAGACTGCAGGCTTCCATCCTGCACTTTATTGCACCAATAAACTTCTGGTTCGAAACTTATATGTAGCAATGATAAAATACATAGCCTAATTTATTGTACAAAGTCTGTCAAATGCTGAAAGACCGTGACCACTGTGAAAGGGAAAGGAGATCAGGAAAAGGGGCGCGCGCAGGGGGTTTCTCGGGCAGCGACAAACAACGCCCCGGTCGGTAAATTCGCAAAAACAAACGCGCTTTTCTTTTTTTACGAAGATTTTGCGTCCACCTTTTGCTCTTCCGCCCCTCTGTCGTTTCTCCATGCGCCGGTAGCCTCCTTTTGTTTGTGCTTTGCGGTTTGTTGCTGTTTCACGATGCGTCCACCGTGCGGATTATTGGCGCTGCCCGAGGCGTAAACCCAGAAGGGACTCTGCGCTTCCATATTTGTAACCGTTCGGCGCAGCTCCTCGACTTTTTTCGGCTGCCGGGCGGTCAATGGCCGCGTCGTCGAATTGACAGCCTTTCTAATATAAAGCAGGGTATGTCACAACTTGTAAAGTCACGGATAGGCTAAATCCTGGTAGTAACGTCAGGAATAGGATCTATGAGATGTCGCCACAGAAACATCTCGGCGCCAATAGTTCGGTTTAGCGTAACTTGGGAGATATAACTCCGCGGTACCCTCGAACCAATACATAGGCTCAACTAACGTCCGATCAGGGGTCATTTTGGTAACCTTACCGCTGCTCACCTTCCTCCTGAAGAATACACTTCGCACCACAAAATGTGTTTTAGAGCGCAGCTCTTGGGTGCCCGTTCCCGCATATAGCGGCTCCGCTATTGCCGTCGGCGTCGACGTCGCAGCCGGCCTAATCGCTATGTGCGAGAACAGGTGCTTAATAGTTCCATAATGCAACACCGCGCGCGTTGCATCTTGGGACTTCACAGACCTGCACACCAATTAACTTTTTTGCTAAATTCAGCGGAGAAAATGAATGGGTGTGTAGGTCTGTTACGTCTTGTAATGCAACACTGCGCACGTTGCAATCTGGGACGTAACAGACCTATAAACCAATTCAACTTCCCCAATTAATTTAGCAGAGAAACAGAATTGGTGCGTATGTCTGTGAAGTCCTATAATGCTACTCCGCGCGCGTTGAATCATGGTTCATCACAGGTCAGGACTTCACGAAATGCGGCTTCGAGCTTCTCGCCGCCCCCAAAAACGACTCCACCGTGCCCTCCACCCCCTGTCCTCCATCCCGCGCCCTCGCCCCTCTCTCGCCTACACCAAAAAATAAAAATATCAAGATACACATATTTCTTTCTCAAATTTTTAGCGCGATATATTACAAAATCAAATTACCTGAGGAGCTGCGCTCTAATTTCGCAATACAGAGAAGCATAAACGTCTCATTTGTCTTAGAAAAAATATGGAGTAGCCTCCTTCATGATGGCACGACGTCACATATGCAAGCTATGAATCCGAAATTGTGAGCGAAATACGTTGCATCTGTCCCTATAGCCGGAGAGGACTCCAATAATATGTTGCGACATGTCTTGGTTCTGCGATATGATTGGTGTGCTTAGATGCATAGCATTTTGCTACATTTAATAAAAAAAAAAAGAAGTCAGACTTTAGAAGAGACCTCGGTTATATGGGGACTGCTCTAAAACAAATTTGACGAAAGCTAACATAGAACGTAACGTTAGCAAGACCTTGCATTTTGGTAGCATCTGAGTATTTTTATCACTGGGTAGGTATAAGTGTTGAATGTTTTACATGTAGTTATTTTATTCTGGTTAAATGTGGAACACATTTCTATCTTCAACCACAAATTCAGGCAACTTGTTTTTTTTTTTTTTTTTTTTTACCAAACACTTGTAGTGATTGAAAAGTAAACATTTCGGCAAAATGCCGAAATGTTTATTTGGCTGGAAGAAATGCCCAGCCAAAAAAGTCACCCGTGAACAAGCGCCCGAGCAGGCCGCGAAACGTCGGGCAATTTAAACCAGTTGGTTAGAGTACGTTCAGTTTTCTTTTCCTAAACACTTGTAGTGTTGGAATATACATACTCGAGATATTTGGAAAAAACACACCGATTAGTTATCTCTTCCAAAAAGAGGTTGTGGATATTTGTACAGTCCGCGACACCATTACCTTGGAACAAACGATTGCCAGTGTTTTTTTTTTTCTTATTCAAATGTTTTCACCAAAATTACTCGAGTCGGGGGTAGGTAAGTGGTTGGTTGGGGCACTAATACACACGGAAGCAAACGGGGGCCACGAATGTTCTTAAACTAATATAAAACGCAAACGTTGTCCTTTATCTAAGTGAACCTCGCATTCAACATCGCTCCTCGCACATAGCGTCACTAATTGGTTACCCAAATATAGAGCTAGTGCGGACTACAAACAAAAAAAAATACCGTATTTACTTGAGTAATATGCGCTCAATGTATATGTTCAGCTGATGCCAGTGGTATGCTAAATGCATCTACATGGTGGCGTGAGTAAATAAAAATATCTTTGTAGCACATGAATTGGGCGGTACCTAGCGCCACCTAGCCTAGTGTAACTGATATGCAGCGTATGAAACTTATATGAAATAATAAGTTCTGATATGAAAAAGTGTCCAATAAACATATCAGAAATAAATTCATATAACTTTTTTCAGTAGGGTAGCCGCACTATTTCTGAACAAGGCCCTTGCGTCTGCTTACCCGCAGAACACATATACAGCCAATAATCGCATTGTGCAAAAATAACAGCGAATAACTAGATCGAGAACACGATTCTCCATACAAGAGCAAAATTCACAGATGGTATATTCACGCGAAGACGTTATCTCTGTCCTGTAAACCGTTGGAATCATGCTGCCGATCGCGGTGATTGGCAATTCGCATGCTCCGCGGGAAATCGAACCCTCAGGTTTCCTTCATAAACAGTGCGGCTATTACTCGGGTAAATACGTATTGGTTGCTGCGGGAGCTGGAATATCCTTCTCGTGCTTCATTGTGATAGGGTGAATCAATAATTTACCACGTATAGTTCCAGCGCTAGGCCAAGAAACAGCACAATACGTGCCAAAAAATTGACCACCTCGTGACGGCATTAGGTTTGAGAAGAACTGTGCCTACGTACAGTTCTCTCTGCACGCCAACTAGATACAACAGCTTCATTTGAGCCCATGTTTTTTATCACGTGGCACTCATTCTTCTTCTTTCTTTCGTAGGGAACCTTCCTGATCAATCGAGCCTCGGTGAGGCACATGCTGGCTAAGAACGTCACGGACGGTGCCATCGTCAACATCGCGAGCATCATGGCAAAAACTGGCTATCCTGGGGCAACGCCCTACTCAGCCTCTAAGGGCGGCGTCGTGTCCCTCACCAAGGCAGTGGCCCTCGAAGTCGCCACCAAGAGCATCCGAGTCAACACCATACTACCAGGCCCTGTCGACACGCCCATGCTAGTAAAAACTCCCGCAGAAGCGGTGGCCACCTACGTCCAGGCAACGGCCTTGAAGCGCGTTGGGCAACCCGAAGAAATAGCCGAGACGATTGCGTTCATGTGCAGCCCTAAGAGTAGCTTCATGACTGGGGCTGCTGTTGATGTCACGGGAGGAATAATTGCGGCATGATCTATTGGCTGATAAATAAATGTGCCGAGCGTCACCTGAGATTGAAAACGAGCTCATGTTGTATTGTGTAATACACTATTTTTCAGCTATCTTTAAGACAACTTTAAATCAATGCTGACTCCAGTTGTAGTATTCAGTGATATTGTATGCTTAATTTAAATATATCACTGTTATAGAAGCGAGGATAAGGACAAATAAGTATAGGTATCTAAAAGGATAATGGCACCGAGAAAATGTGCAATTTCATAAAAAGAGTAATAACTATCTGGCAGTTTTCAGATGCTCACTCGTGTAATGGTTAGAGCTTTAGTTTATATATTAGCTACGTGAAATGTGAATGTTTCCACGCGGAGCATATACAGGGCGTTTCTGGTAACGCGGGCCGAATCGATCCTGCGAAAACTACGTGTCACATAGAAAAATGCCGTAATGGTTTGTGTCAAAGGATCCATTAAGGAAACCTGTTAGTGTTCAGTATAATTAGGTAATTAATCAATTTTAGCGAATACATTTTTAATAAAGAACTTTAAACGTGCATTTTCAATTAGAAACTTGATTAGAATCCTCGAAATCTGCTAAAAAAAGGCAAAGCAATATTTTTAGGCGTTTTGAACAAAAAGAAAAAAGCTAAATCTTGACGCGTTTTTAACGTCTGTTTTGCCCTCGTGTGACCTCTTAGAACGATGAATGTTGTTTGTAAATTATCAAGGCCATAAGGAACTTTTCAAGCTCAACCGCAGTGTAAATAGTCTAACAGTGCATGCCTCCTATGCATGTTCCGGTAAATGTTTAGGTATTAGCCTGTGCAATCTAAAAAGCTGCATAAATTAAAATTATTGGAATTTGTTGTCCCTCTTTGAAAGCATCCAAATAACAGGGCTCCTAATGAGCATGTTCCGGCTGATCGTTTTATTTCTCTATGAGTGTTATTTTGACAAAATCATACGACGCGATCACCGGGCCACCTACGTAGACGTTTTGAAATCAACCGCTTTCAGCATACTGTTTGAAAAAAATTAGTCATCTTATTTTCGCAGAAAGGTGAGCACCGTGGTGAACTCTGCCGACATCTTGAAACTGCCAATGCCAACTTAGACGAATAGGCCCACCAACGTAAATAAAAACTTACACAAAAAGCTTTTTTTAAAGGTCATAAATGTGGCACATATTTATTTTATAGTTATTCCGCGGCAAGAAAGAATCGTGCAGTACTTGCGCCGTTAGACGGAGTTTAGGTGAAGGTCACGGCACATTCTAAGCCCCTCCCACACATCAGGGGCTCCGCCTTGCTACTGGATTGACTTGACTGCTTGGCCAAACATGCTTGCGAGCCTAGTGTCTTCCTTTTGCGACATCCAGTGCGTTTAGTCAGACAGAGCCGTATATTGGGAGAGTTTGACTGATTGGCGGAGCAAAGGCCGTCGCCAGCGCCGAATTTTCCCCCTGCGGTTAGAGCATAAACTAAATATGTGACAACGGGTCGACCAATTAGCAAATCGCGACGTCACAATATTGGAAACGACATTTAAGGCGTGAAATAGAAGCGTTCAATCTCGCAGCAGCACGGCGACGACGACCACGACGACGACGACGTTTAGAGGATGCCAGAACCTCTGTGTTGACGTTTAGAGGATGCCACTCCGGGTGCCGGCGGTGCCTCAGTCTAAGCCCTGGGTTTCGGTACCTCGGAGGCGGCAGCTTTCTGCATTGACTGGGTTACCCCCTTAGAGCCTGATGCTTCGACTCCAGTGAGCGACAGCACCATCATGATCCTGGGGCTCTTTTGTGCGACCGTGCACCGATCGAACGGCAGGCTACAGATCCCCTTGGCCCGCTGCTGAACCGCCTCAACGAAATGTGGACATCTTCAAATTGGACTGACATCCCCGCAATAGCAACAATCCATATCGTCGTCATCTTGCATGTATATACTCATCGCATTATCATGTTCCTTAGACGCGGCACCGCGGGCCTCTATGGTACGGGCTGTTGCCTTTCCGCGGTGCCGCTGCTCTCCAGAGCAAAATAAAGATATTATTATAATTATTATTAAAACAGTGCAAAGGGTGGGGCGCGCGAGCGTTTTGAGACGCGGTTTGCTCGGCGAGGGGCGAGGCGGAGATCCAGAAATTTCTGGATCTCCGCCTCGCCCCTTCCTCCCACGGCCTATGCTGGTCCTTTCAACAGCGCTCTCAAAAACCTGTCCTTCCTTTCACTAGCCATCATTCGAAAACAGTAAAATCCGGCATCGTCAAATCTCTTCTCTCCTCCTCCTGTAAAAAGTCCTGTCCCCACCTTACCAAGGAGAGTCTCTCGCGCCAAACGGCTAGGCTTCAGGGGGCAGGCTACCCCGCGGATCTGATTGAAAACAACATCAAAAAGTTGATCGTGCAGTCCGGGAGCCGCCCCCGCAATTCTCCACCCAGATCTTTCTCCTCCCGCCCTGCATGCATTCCCTACGTGCACAACACATCCCATCGTTTGAGTGCGCTTGCACGCAAATTCGACACCAGGGTTCTTTTCACCTGCAAATTCAAATTGGGCGGAATGTGCAAGCGCGTCAACAATCCGGAACCTCCGCCCTCCTGCACTAAAAAACACGCCCAGTGCTTCCGCCCCTGCGCGCGAGAGAAAGTGTACACGATCCCTCTTTCGTGCGGAGCGGAGTACATCGGTCAAACGGGCCGATGTATCAACGACCGTCTCCGTGAACACGCGAGGGAGATCACGAGCCCGCCCGAGGATTCCGTGCATCCGGTGGTTGTCCACGCAAGAAACTGCCCCTCTTGTACACCCCATTTCACCCAAACAAAAATCATAGGGGGACACCAATCTCGATTCGGAAGAGAAATAATAGAATCTGTAAAAATCAAGTCGACGACAACAAACCACTCCAGCCCATCCCTTTCACTTTCGGAGAGAGAGATTCGCTTCCTGCGAGGCTGGGGAGTCCCCCAGCACCCGCGCCACTAGACCTTGAAGGTTTGAAAACCAAAAACAACCCCGGAAAGCCGCTTTCTGTTCTTACTTCTTCTCGCCTTCTGTTCTCGCTTGACCCTCTGGTCCGTCTTTCCCCGCCGCTTCCCCCCCCCTTTCCCCGCTCTCCGCCGCGCCCCCGACGGCACGAAGCGACGCGAGGTGTCATCCACGAGAGAGGCAACACGGACCAGACTCTCGACCGCCCGCTGTGTTCGCCCCCGCAGCGGTCTCCCTGTGTTTCTTACATCTCCCCTCATCCCCCTCCCCCTTTCCCCATCGCCTCCCCAAGTCGAGCTCTGAGCGGCTAACCGCCCCAGTAAATCTGTCGTTGCAAGTCGAAAGCTGTGTCGTCTGTTTCGTCCCCTTGTGTGTTTCTTTCGTTTTAAGTCAAAGCAGTAACCGAGTGTTGTTTTTGCTTTTTGATTGTCCTTTTTGCTTAAGTTGATAGGTTGTGTTGACATATGCTGTACAACATAGCGCAGGGCCTCAATGTTTGCTAAATTAAACATCGCTCAGTAATAAAAAAAGATTAACTAAATAAATTACACTTTTATAATTTGAATAAAGTTACATAGGACTCTTTACCAGTAAAACAATTACGCTAATTTCTATTATTCGCTGGCAAGGAGAAAAATTTCACGTACGTTTTCCCATTGCAATAAACAGAAAGACTGGAAAAGTGGACTGGTCGCTGTCTTCTTCGATTTGCAAACGGAAGCCCCGTAGACACAACACTCTAAAAAAAATTGGAGGAAAAAGGTAGCAGCGGTGTATATTTCCTAACGAAAATGGCAGATCTGGACTTATATAAAAACAGATAGGGTTATATAAAAAATTGGGCATATCTGGCCATATCACGGACATCAGTTTATATAAGGCTTATCTGGCCAGATCTGTCCAATGTTTTATATATCCATATCTGGGTCTGCCAGATAGGGGTATATCTGCCTCCCATATCAGGGCAGATATGTCCCAATCAAATAAGGCGCCCTATATATACAGGGTGTTTTTTTTATTCTTCCAGATTTGTTTTTAAAAAAGCCATGAAAGCTACACTTATCCGGTTTGTGCGAGTGAGTTATACGCCCAGGGGGACATTATGTGAGTGGCTAACTTTTGCGGTAAGTCGGCTAATTAATTGAAATTCACTATTCACTAATCAATTGAAATTTGAAGGGGTTGTAGTGACTTCGGAACCCCGAGCTCTGATTGGTTCTGAATGAATAGTGGGTATACCTCTCGGTAACTTGCTTTGAGGTCTACCCACTATCCTTCAATAAGAGCCAATCAGAGCTTGGCGTCTTTGTAACGTCACTTCAACTCCTGTGCAAGAAGCACGCGACTTGCTCTTCACATTATATTTTGTCCCCGGGTAGTTTTAGTTTCTGGGTGGCGTTTTCTAATATTCCGCGCGGTCAGGAGATCCTCTTCATAAAAACGTCGGAGGTCATGTGTAGCGGTTCCTAGCATGTGAGCCCTTGTGGCCAAGGTATCCGCTAGTTCATTTCCGACGATTCCTCAGTGCGAAGGAACCCTCTGAAACACAAGTTTCCAACCGTCGTCTCTTAGCCTTCTCTCTAAACGTGAGGTTTTCTGAGCCATCTGGAAGGCGCCTCTGATGTCGACAATTTGTTGAGGAGCACCACGGGAGTCTGTAAAAATTACGGCTGTTCAAATCCTGGTCTTGCTTGTAGAGCCTCTAGCGCCAGTTGAATAGCGACGGGCTCTGCGGACGAAGATGACGTTTCAATATTCAAAACACCTTTCTTTTTGCGAGGGCCATAGTCACATAAGCAGCAGTCGCAGAGCCCTTTTTCTTACCTACTGAGATATCAGTGTAGACCTCGGTTAGTCCAGCACATTCCATTTCAAGAGCCATAGCCACGGCAGAGCGAGCAACTTCCGGGTGTCTGTCCTTTTAGAGCGCAGCTCTTAGGCGCCCGTTTCCGGCTTGAGCGGCGTCGGCGTCGCCGTCGCCGTCGGCATCGGCGTATCCGCACCGTGCATTATGGGTAAACTTCCCCGCTAAATTTAGCGAAAACATTTCCCCGCTAAAATTAGCGGAAAAAATTTCCCGCTTAATCTAGCAGGAAAAACTTCCCTGCTAAATTTAGCGGAAAAAATTTCCCGCTAAATCTAGCGGAAAAATTTCCCCGCTAAATCTAGCGGAAAAATTTCCCCGTTAAATCTAGCGGAAAAATTTTCCCGCTCTATCTAGCGGAAAAATTTCCCCACTAAATCTATCGGAAAAATTTCCCCGCTAAATTTAGCGCAAAATTTTCCCCTAAATGCGAGGCAAGCAGGAGAGGAGGAGGGGCATAGCCTCCCCTCCGTACCTTCCCCTCCTCAAGAGCTGCGCTCTAATTCGGCGTTACAGGGAGTTGTAAACGGCTTTCATTTTTTTTTTTCTTGGGAAGGTCCGGTAATGAATCTCGCACGTCTATTGGGGAACGCGCTTATTGCGGTGTGAGAATAGGGATGTGGATCGCTGAACCTCCGATGTCGCGTTCGAATTGTGCGGTGAGTTGGCCGAAGTGTGAACAAGGTCGTGCGAGCAGGTTGAAAATGACTTATTGATCTAATGGGCCAGTGCGCATTCGAATTAGGGAGTGCATTGCAGCGCTTTTTCGCTGAAGAGAGACTGGATTTTCTTGGGCTTTATTGTTTTCACCTTTCTGACGTATGGTGGGAAGCCCAGGCAGAGTCGTAATGCCACACGGTGAAACCGTTTTGCGCTTCTAGTTGGGGCTAGCGGATGTTGACTAAGGGAGGCGCATAGAGCAGCTTAGACTGTAGGAGCCCTCGGAAGAGCGTTAGCAGACTATCTGTTGGAACCCCTCGTTGGCCATGTGCCCGGAAACTCTGGAGGGTGCCTAAAAGTGGGCGGTATTACGCCAAGAGTCGTTTCACTGCCGGTCGCCTCGTCATGAGGTCCTCCATAGGAAGGCCCAAGTAGAGTTTTGACCTGTTTCTTTCGATCTCCGTGCCATTTCACGTTATTTTGTCAGCTTGTAGCGGGCTGGAGTTGCTGTAGAGCAGAGCATACATTGATGCAGACAGCGTCAGTCCCAGACGTGCCCTTTCTGTCCCTGCTTTATGCAGGGCGTGCTGGAGGAACTGACCTGTCATAAGTGCCTTGCTATTGTGGCCGACTATTGAGATCGTGACGTCATCAGCCTAGATCGCGATGTTTGTTCTCGGTATGAGAGGATGTTGAACTCGAGGAAGTACAGAAGGGAGGGACGTCATTGCCAGATGTATGTGGGGACCGCTTTTAATACTGGACTCCATGAACCGAAAGAAGCGACGGATTTCGTCCGGCACCGTTCGCTCTGCACGTGTTGTCAGAAGAGAGTCTGTTGTGCCATGAGCCAAGCGAACGGGCCCCTTGGCGAAGTTCGTCGGTTCTTCGCCGCATATTCGCTCCATGGAGTTCAGCTTTTATTTAACATGCTTGATTTTGGCAGTGAGTGGTCGTTTATCCGGCCCTAAAATAAGACCATCCACTAGCATACAGTTCTCTCTCCATATACAATCTCCTACGCAGGATCGTACAAGGGCGATCACCGGGCCATCTACGTGGACGTTTCCAACTCAACTGCTGTCAGCAATCTTTTCGAAGAGATCGAGTCTTTGTTTCCTAAGAGAACGATCAGCGTTGTTGTGAACAGCGCCGGTGTCTCGGGCACACCCAATCTCATCCATGAAACTTGCGACGCCACCTTTGACGAAGCGATCGGCACCAACCTACGGGTAAGTACGAACAAATCAATAAATCCTGCTCTACAGGGCTCAGAATATCTCCTTAGCCATTCTCTACTGTCGAACGTGTACGAGAAAGAGCATCTCTGCGGTCCACCTACTGCGATTAGCCAAAGGCCTATTATGACATCTTTAGTAACTAAATCAATTAATCAATTAATAAATCTTATAAAGGTTTCATTACAGGAAATAGATGTTGCAAGTCACTGGAAATCCATCTGTGCTTAGAGCTGATTTAGCTACTTTGGGCCTATTTTATTAAAATATTGGAATCATAAATTCATTAATAGTCAAAGATAATAAAAAAAACACTAAAATACATCCAAATCATCACTGATTAGGTTAAGCAGATTTCTAGATAATGCAAAAAACAGCACACTGAAAGTGGACTAACAAAATCATATTTAACACGAAAATTGACAACGTGATAAGCTAATGAGCGTCATAAAAATGGGGGACAATATTAAAAAAAAAAATATGGTGCGTTAAGGAATCTGTTGAAGTTGTCTGAAATTGTGGCGGAAGATGGTAAAGTGCTCCAGATTTTAGTACTGGAAAATTGCTAAAACCACTGGATGAATATACTTTTGCAAACATGGGTTCCCGGCTGGTGCTCCATGAGTGCAAGCACGCGCCGCATGCGCGTAAAGAAAGCTTTGGCAGTCCTGCACTTGCACGTGCTTGCTCACACGAGCAAGAACATGGCGGCGGCCAGATGTCTTGTTTGCAATTCACTCTACATTACCAGTTTGGGGAATGCTAATGTGTTCAGATGTGGTTGCTCTGGTTAGCCGACTGCCCTGGTTTAAAATGTTTGCTGCTATTCTGATTTTATGGAGGGAACTAGGGGCAATGTCAGAAAGGAAATTTTGGCGGTAATGCAGCTGATCAAGTCAAGACTGCAGGCTTCCATCCAGCACTTTATTGCACCAATAAACTTCTGGTTCGAAACTTATATGTAGCAATGATAAAATACATAGCCTAATTTATTGTACAAAGTCTGTCAAATGCTGAAAGACCGTGACCACTGTGAAAGGGAAAGGAGATCAGGAAAAGGGGCGCGCGCAGGGGGTTTCTCGGGCAGCGACAAACAACGCCCCGGTCGGTAAATTCGCAAACACAAACGCGCTTTTCTTTTTTTACGAAGATTTTGCGTCCACCTTTTACTCTTCCGCCCCTCTCTCGTTTCTCCATGCGCCGGTAGCCTCCTTTTGTTTGTGCTTTGCGGTTTGTTGCTGTTTCACGATGCGTCCACCGTGCGGATTATTGGCGCTGCCCGAGGCGTAAACCCAGAAGGGACTCTGCGCTTCCATATTTGTAACCGTTCGGCGCAGCTCCTCGACTTTTTTCGGCTGCCGGGCGGTCAATGGCCGCGTCGTCGAATTGACAGCCTTTCTAATATAAAGCAGGGTATGTCACAACTTGTAAAGTCACGGATAGGCTAAATCCTGGTAGTAACGTCAGGAATAGGATCTATGAGATGTCGCCACAGAAACATCTCGGCGCCAATAGTTCGGTTTAGCGTAACTTGGGAGATATAACTCCGCGGTACCCTCGAACCAATACATAGGCTCAACTAACGTCCGATCAGGGGTCATTTTGGTAACCTTACCGCTGCTCACCTTCCTCCTGAAGAATACACTTCGCACCATAAAATGTGTTTTTGAGCGCAGCTCTTGGGTGCCCGTTCCCGCATATAGCGGCTCCGCTATTGCCGTCGGCGTCGACGTCGCAGCCGGCCTAATCGCTATGTGCGAGAACAGGTGCTTAATAGTTCCATAATGCAACACCGCGCGCGTTGCATCTTGGGACTTCACAGACCTGCACACCAATTAACTTTTTTGCTAAATTCAGCGGAGAAAATGAATGGGTGTGTAGGTCTGTTACGTCTTGTAATGCAACACTGCGCACGTTGCAATCTGGGACGTAACAGACCTATAAACCAATTCAACTTCCCCAATTAATTTAGCAGAGAAACAGAATTGGTGCGTATGTCTGTGAAGTCCTATAATGCTACTCCGCGCGCGTTGAATCATGGTTCATCACAGGTCAGGACTTCACGAAATGCGGCTTCGAGCTTCTCGCCGCCCCCAAATACGACTCCACCGTGCCCTCCCCCCCTGTCCTCCATCCCGCGCCCTCGCCCCTCTCTCGCCTACACCAAAAAATAAAAATATCAAGATACACATATTTCTTTCTCAAATTTTTAGCGCGATATATTACAAAATCAAATTACCTGAGGAGCTGCGCTCTAATTTCGCAATACAGAGAAGCATAAACGTCTCATTTGTCTTAGAAAAAATATGGAGTAGCCTCCTTCATGATGGCACGACGTCACATATGCAAGCTATGAATCCGAAATTGTGAGCGAAACACGTTGCATCTGTCCCTATAGCCGGAGAGGACTCCAATAATATGTTGCGACATGTCTTGGTTCTGCGATATGATTGGTGTGCTTAGATGCATAGCATTTTGCTACATTTAAGAAAAAAAAAAGAAGTCAGACTTTAGAAGAGACCTCGATTATATGGGGACTGCTCTAAAACAAATTTGACGAAAGCTAACATAGAACGTAACGTTAGCAAGACCTTGCATTTTGGTAGCATCTGAGTATTTTTATCACTGGGTAGGTATAAGTGTTGAATGTTTTACATGTAGTTATTTTATTCTGGTTAAATGTGGAACACATTTCTATCTTCAACCACAAATTCAGGCAACTTGTTTTTTTTTTTTTTTTTTACCAAACACTTGTAGTGATTGAAAAGTAAACATTTCGGCAAAATGCCGAAATGTTTATTTGGCTGGAAGAAATGCCCAGCCAAAAAAGTCACCCGTGAACAAGCGCCCGAGCAGGCCGCGAAACGTCGGGCAATTTAAACCAGTTGGTTAGAGTACGTTCAGTTTTCTTTTCCTAAACACTTGTAGTGTTGGAATATACATACTCGAGATATTTGGAAAAAACACACCGATTAGTTATCTCTTCCAAAAAGAGGTTGTGGATATTTGTACAGTCCGCGACACCATTACCTTGGAACAAACGATTGCCAGTGTTTTTTTTTTTTTCTTATTCAAATGTTTTCACCAAAATTACTCGAGTCGGGGGTAGGTAAGTGGTTGGTTGGGGCACTAATACACACGGAAGCAAACGGGGGCCACGAATGTTCTTAAACTAATATAAAACGCAAACGTTGTCCTTTACCTAAGTGAACCTCGCATTCAACATCGCTCATCGCACATAGCGTCACTAATTGGTTACCCAAATATAGAGCTAGTGCGGACTACAAAAAAAAAAATACCGTATTTACTTGAGTAATATGCGCTCAATGTATATGTTCAGCTGATGCCAGTGGTATGCTAAATGCATCTACATGGTGGCGTGAGTAAATAAAAATATCTTTGTAGCACATGAATTGGGCGGTACCTAGCGCCACCTAGCCTAGTGTAACTGATATGCAGCGTATGAAACTTATATGAAATAATAAGTTCTGATATGAAAAAGTGTCCAATTAACATATCAGAAATAAATTCATATAACTTTTTTCAGTAGGGTAGCCGCACTATTTCTGAACAAGGCCCTTGCGTCTGCTTTTCCGCAGAACACATATACAGCCAATAATCGCGTTGTGCAAAAATAACAGCGAATAACTAGATTGAGAACAGGATTCTCCATACAAGAGCAAAATTCACAGATGGTATATTCACGCGAAGACGTTATCTCTTGTCCTGTAAACCGTTGGAATCATGCTGCCGATCGCGGTGATTGGCAATTCGCACTCTCCGCGGGAAATCGAACCCTCAGGGTTTCTTCATAAACAGTGCGGCTATTACTCGGGTAAATACGTATTGGTTGCTGCGGGAGCTGGAATATCTTTCTCGTGCTTTATTGTGATAGGGTGAATCAATAATTTACCACGTATAGTTCCAGCGCTAGGCCAAGAAACAGCACAATACGTGCCAAAAATTGACCACCTCGTGACAGCATTAGGTTTGAGAAGAACTGTGCCTACGTACAGTTCTCTCTGCACGCCAACTAGATGCAACAGCTTCATTTGAGCCCATGTTTTTATTACGTGGCACTCATTCTTCTTCTTTCTTTCGTAGGGAACCTTCCTGATCAATCGAGCCTCGGTGAGGCACATGCTGGCTAAGAACGTCACGGACGGTGCCATCGTCAACATCGCGAGCATCATGGCAAAAACGGGCTATCCTGGGGCAACGCCCTACTCAGCCTCTAAGGGCGGCGTCGTGTCCCTCACCAAGGCAGTGGCCCTCGAAGTCGCCACCAAGAGCATCCGGGTCAACACCGTACTACCAGGCCCTGTCGACACGCCCATGCTAGCAAAAACTCCCGCAGAAGCGGTGGCCACCTACGTCCAGGCAACGGCCTTGAAGCGCGTTGGGCAACCTGAAGAAATAGCCGAGACGATTGCGTTCATGTGCAGCCCTAAGAGTAGCTTCATGACTGGGGCTGCTGTTGATGTCACGGGAGGAATAATTGCGGCATGATCTATTGGCTGATAAATAGACGTTCCGAGCGTGACCTGAGATTGAAAACGAGCTCATGTTTTATTGTGTAATACACTATTTTTCAGCTATCTTTAAAACAACTTTAAATCAATGCTGACTCCAGTTGTAGTATTTAGTGATATTGTATGCTTAATTTAAATTAATCATTGTTATAGAAGCGAGGATAAGGACAAATAAGTATACGTATCTAAAAGGATAATGGCACCGAGAAAATGTGCAATTTCATAAAAAGAGTAATAATAACTATCTGGCAGTTTTCAGATGCTCACTCGTGTAACGGTTAGAGCTTTAGTTTAAATATTATTAGCTACGTGAAATGTGAATGTTTCCACGCGGAGCATATACAGGGCATTTCTGGTAACGCGGGCCGAATCGATCCTGCGAAAACTACGTGTCACATAGAAAAATGCCGTAATGGTTTGTGTCAAAGGATCCATTAAGGAAACCTGTTAGTGTTCAGTATAATTAGGTAATTAATCAATTTGAGCGAATACATTTTTAATAAATAACTTTAAACGTGTATTTTCAATTAGAAACTTGATTAGAATCGTCGAAATCTACTAAATACACCCTCGTTACAATGATAAAAGGCAAAGCAATATTTTGCGGCGTTCTGAAAAAAAAAAAAAAGCTAAATCTTGACGCGTTTTTAACGTCTGTTTTGCCCTCGTGTGACCTCTTAGAACGATGAATGTTGTTTGTAAATTATCAAGGCCATAAGGAACTTTTCAAGCTCAACCGCAGTGTAAATAGTCTAACAGTGCATGCCTCCTATGCATGTTCCGGTAAATGTTTAGGTATTAGCGTGTGCAATCTAAAAAGCTGCACAAATTAAAATTATTGGAATTTGTTCTCCCTCTTTGAAAGCATCCAAATAACAGGCCTCCTAATGAGCATGTTCCGGCTGATCGTTTTATTTCTCCATGAGTGTTATTTTGACAAAATCATACGACGGGGTCACCGGGCCACCTACGTATACGTTTTGAAATCAACCGCTTTCAGCATACTGTTTGAAAAAAATTAGTCATCTTATTTTCGCAGAAAGGTGAGCACCGTGGTGAACTCTGCCAACATCTTGAAACTGCCAATGCCAACTTAGACGAATAGGCCCACCAACGTAAATAAAAACTTACACAAAAAGCTTTTTTTAAAGGTCATAAATGTGGCACATATTTCTTTTATAGTTATTCCGCGGCAAGAAAGAATCGTGCAGTACTTGCGCCGTTAGACGGAGTTTAGGTGAAGGTCACGGCACCTTCTAAGCCCCTCCCACAGATCAGGGGCCCCGCCCTGCTACTGGATTGACTTAACTGCTTGGCCAAACATGCTTGCGAGCCTAGTGTCTTCCTTTTGCGACATCCAGTGCGTTGAGTCTGACAGAGCCGTATATTGGGAGAGTTTGGCAGATTGGCGGAGCAAAGGCCGCCGCCAGCGCCGAATTTTCCCCCTGCGGTTAGAGCATAAACTAAATATGTGACAACGGGTCGACCAATTAGCAAAGCGCGACGTCACAATATTGGAAACAACATTTAAAGGGTGAAATAGAAGCGTTCAATCTCGCAGCAGCACGGCGACGACGACCAGGACGACGACGACGTTTAGAGGATGCCACTCCGGGTGCCGGCGGTGCCTCAGTCTAAGCCCTGGGTCTCGGTACCTCGGAGGTGGCAGCTTTCTGCATTGACTGGGTTACCCCCTTAGAGCCTGATGCTTCGACACCAGTGAGCGACAACACCATCATGATCCTGGGGCTCTTTTGTGCGACCGTGCACCGATCGAACGGCAGGCTACAGATCCCCTTGGCCCGCTGCTGAACCGCCTCAACGAAATGTGGACATCTTCAAATTGGACTGACATCCCCGCAATAGCAACAATCCATATCGTCGTCATCTTGCATGTATGTACTCATCGCATTATCATGTTCCTTAGACGCGGTACCGCGGGCCTCTATGGTACGGGCTGTTGCCTTTCCGCGGTGCCGCTGCTCTCCAGAGCAAAATAAAGATATTATTATAATTATTATTAAAACAGTGCAAAGGGTGGGGCGCGCGAGCGTCTTGAGACGCGGTTTGCTCGGCTCGGGTTGAGACGGTCCCGCACGGCTCGTGCGCTGGGTTTCGCAGTGCTTTTCTTCCCCCAGTCTCAGCTGAGACGCTGTTTCTAGCAAGTCTGCCCTGGTTTGGAGCGCACGTTCGTTTATTCTACCCTTGAATATGGGCGTGACGAAAGCCTCACATACGCCAAGTTTTCAGTCACTGAGAGTTATACCTTTTCACTCTAGCGACGCTAAAACGGCTTGAATTAGTCGTGTCACACTTTTAGAGCTCACGACCACCGCTAGGGGCTGTTTCGAGGCCTGTGGTTGGCCCCGAGATGCTCGCCTATTCAAACCAATGTATGGCCAAACTCTCCCAATTCAACGGCTCTGTAGTCTGGCGTCTTGCACCGTCTCCTAGTCGTGCGAGTAATAGAGCAATTACAATGAACGCTAGAGGCTGAGGTGACGCTAGTGTGCTGTTGGATATTGAAGTAGACAGCTATCTGTCTAAATTTGACTTCCGGTAATGCATTTCTATCGAAAAACGCAAATGCGTTTTCTCTTCGCTCTCGATTATAAGAGCAAATATTTCTTCGTGATGAGACAGAATAAAACGTTTGGAACGTTTTACAATCGGATGTACAAACATATGTGTCAGTTAGAGCTTTTTTTCTTTAGAATTCATGGCGTCAAGCACTGCTGTAAAATAGCCCATTATATATTTACAATACGTGTTGACGTTGTAGACTGCTATTATAAGGCACGTATTTACGCATATAGTTAATGGTATGAAGCACACACAGTAAATCAGCTTGGAAAAACACCAAAAACGATGCTAATAATTGCAAAATCAAACTATCAAAACAGACAAGGACGAAGCCTGGAGTTATGAAACGAAGGACACGTACTGGATTAGTAACACACTGTGAATGAATAACCAAAATAAATCAGTAACCAAGTGTTGTTTTTGCTGTTGTTTTTGCTTTTTGATTGTCCTTTTTGCTTGAGTTGATGGTTGTGTTGACATATGCTGTACAGCATAGCGCAGGGCCTCAATGTTTGCTAAATTAAACATCGCTCAGTAATAAACAAAGATTAACTAAATAAATTACACTTTTATAATTTGAATAAAGTTACATAGGACTCTTTACCAGTAAAACAATTACGCTGATTTCTATTATTCGCCGGCTAGGAGAAAAATATCACGTACGTTTTCCCATTGCAATAAACAGAAAGACTGGAAAAGTGGAGTGGTTGCTGTCTTCTTCAATTTGCAAACGGAAGCCCCGTAGACACTACACTCTAAAAAAAATTGGAGGAAAAAGGTAGCAACGGTGTATATTTCCTTACAAAAATGTCAGATCAGGACTTATATAAAAACAGAAAGGGTTATATATAAAATTGGGCATATCTGCCCATATCAAGCACATCAGTTTATATAAGGCTTATCTGGCCAGATTTGTCCAATGTTTTATATATCCATATCTGGGTCTGCCAGACAGGGGTATATCTGCCTCCCATATCAGGGCAGATATGTCCCAATCAAATAAGGCAACCTGTAAATACAGGGCGTTTTTTTATTCTTCCAGATTTGTTTTTAACAAAGCCATGAAAGCTACACTTATCCGGTTTGTGCGAGTGAGTTATACGCCAAGGGGGACATTATGTGAGTGGCTAATTTTTGCGGTAAGTCGGCTAATTAATTGAAATTCACTACTTAACTTTTCAATTAGTGAAAATAGACATATGATTCCAATTAGAAACTTGCTGAGCGTCGTCCAAAACCCCTAAATCAGTCACTTTCAGAAAGACTTTCAGCGCGTGAAAAGCCTAGTTGTGCACTAAAGTTACCACTCGTGGAGCAGGTACAAGGCTAGCGGTTTCGGTAAGGCGCCCGCGCAATTTTTCTGTCTCTTATGTAGCCCCAGCCTTGTACTTGCTCCACGAGTGGTAACTTCAGCGCACTACTGTGCTTCACACGCGCTCAAAGTCTTTCTGAAAGTGACTGATTTAGGAGTTTTGGACGACGCTCAGCAAGTTTCTAATTGAAACCATATGTCCATTTTCACTAATTAAAAGTTAATTAGTGAATTTTATTAATTAGTCGACTTACTGCAAAGATTAGCAAACCACATAATGTCCCATTGGGCGTATAACTCACTCGCACAAACCGCATAAGTGTAGCTTTTACGGCTTCTTTTAAAACAAAACTGCAAGAATAGGTGGTATTCACTGAGCCTGCAGGTTCAATTTTGCCAGGGAGCGCCACCGTCGATCCGGCATCTTCGAGGTCGCTGTTTGACTGGCTTGGGTACGCGGTCGTCCGTTGCTAGTGTGTGCTAATTTCATATCGTTGAAGAAGCTTCGTTGAACAGAAGAGTGAAGAAAATTTGATCTCGGGGGCGGGCCGTTTTATTTGTTGCCGCCGAGTACCGAGTGTAAAGGCTGAACCGCATGTAAGCAATTTAGCGAGCGACGGGACGAGACGAGCGACGGCGACAAGACAAGCGACGAAGACCCGCTTCGCTGTCGCTCGGTCACTCGCGCGACGAGGCAAACCACATAAAAGCGACGGGAGCAAGCGACCAAGGCGATAAGCGATGTTTTCTAGAAATGCAAAAACCAGCGACGCGACGTGCGACCGTGAGAGATCTCCGTCCCTCGTCGCCGACTCCCGTCGCTGTCGTCGTCGCTCGCTAAATCGCTTACACGCGGTTCACCCTTCACGGTCGCCTGTTGCGTAGATCGGTTTTGGGATTTCTAGAAAACTTAGCGTTCATTGCCTTGGTCGTTTGCTCCCGTCGCTTTCATGCGGTTTGCCTCGTCGCGCGCGTGACCGAGCGGCAGCGAAGCGGGTCGCCGTCGCTCGTCTCGCCGCTCGCTAAATCGCCTACATGCGGCTTTGAAATCGCTTGGGCTAACGAAAAATGCGCCGAATTCCCTCACGCCTTCATCACACATTCCGCTCATTCGCTCCTGCGATTGGCTGAGGGCCTGCCGCATTCTTCATAAGCTCCGCACTCGGTGAGCCGCACGGTATGTTTCTGCACAAGAACGAACACCGAAGGCACGACGTACGACATGGAGGCGATGGAGCTACACGGTTACACGGCCGTAGTGCAGGAAATCCGCTAAAGAAAAACAATAAAGAAACTAGCAAAACAAAACAAAGAGTAATCACACCGTGCTACAAAAGCACTAAAGTAGAAAAATCAGTTCTTGCAAGAGCTACCGCCGTGGGCACGGCGCGCGACACAGAGCGCTGCATGGAGCCGAGCGAGAAACGCGGCCGCGGTGAACGAATCCGATAGCGACAAAAAATAACTAAAACACACACAAAAAATATTTCTACGGAGCTTCAAAAGCACCAAAGTATAAGAATAACCCCTAGTTTCGGTCGAAAAGACATGATTTTAGAATTTCGGAGAAATTATTCTCCCGGCTGCCAGGATAAAGCCACGGCCTAATTCTAGAGGTAATCTGGAAAAGTACCTTTTAGGAAAACGATCAATTGTCGCGAAGTAGATTGCAGCGCACTTACCTTGACGAGACCGAACTTGCAAGGTGCAACGAGAAGGAAGGTGTCCATGAAGATTCAACACGATGTAGCACAAGCTGTCATTTGTAGAACCGAACACTAAACGCATATAAAAAATGCTCGGGCTTCTTTGAAGAAATCGCTTACAGAAGCAGAAATTCGCGTCAGCCACGCAGGGCGAACACACGCGGCACGCCAAACTAGATCCCGCAAAACGCATTCCGAGATTGCAAACGTCTAATGCGTCATCCGTCAAACCACGTGACCACGCACCTTCTTCCACGCTTTCGGCTTAGGGAGAGAGAGAAAAGGAGAGAAGGAAAGACCAAAACGGGAGTGTACACACAAAAGGCTTATCTTCTAAAGGCATCCCAACCAGGACCTGGTCCTGATCCCAACAATGACCATAACGAGAGGATTTGTCCAAGGTTGATAGTGCAGTGAATGCTACGTGTGGCCTTGGGCTCGAGGCAGGTGCCGTGTTCTGCCTTATCACCAGCTTCTAGACTGTAGGCACGTGACCCTAACCGGAGACACAATTGGCCTAAAATACGCATAGCGTCTACCCTGCTGTCAATACCCAGTGAACATACAGCTCTATGAAGTCTAGCTTTTGAAGCTTCCAAAGAAGCTGTACAACTCAAAAGTGACCCAAAACGATGCGAGTTTGAAGATACTATGTTTTACGCTGTATAACCCACATTATAATTTTAATTGAAACAATAAGCGGACTATTGTTTTGCGCACGATGTCCACAAATAAATAGATAAATAAATATGTATAAATTTTTTATCAATAAATTTAAAATTATGTGTACACTTTTAGGTTTGCGTTTTTAAACTTTCAAAGTTTTTTTACGAAATAGTTACACATAAAAGACACCTCGGACAACACTTCTTCCGACTTTGAACACACGATGAATCGCAGCGCTCGCAAACAGAATGTTGCGATGCTGCGCGAACGACTTTTGAAAGATGCTGCGGTACTCCGGGCGCAACGGCTTCGCAGCCGTTCGAAGGGAAAAGGATTCGGGACGACGAAGTAGCGTCTTGCATCTTCAGTAAGCTAACGGTTCGTGTTTCCCCGCTCACTTTAGCAGGGAAACATTAACAAAACTAGTTTCACTGCTAGATTTAGCGGGAAAATAGACGTCACGTGACATACGTACGTTACACCGATGGCGACGCCGACACCGCTGAACTCGGAAACGGGCGCTTAAGAGCTGCGATCTAAAATTCATTATTTGATTAACTCGCTTTCCGATCTTTCGCACTTCGTCATATTGGCACACGTCAAACATACAACCAAATTTCATTTGTCTTTCAATCTTCAAAATGCGCGATTGATTAATTGGACCAAATACCTGGAATAACTTCACTTTAAGGATGTTGACAATAGTTTAACCAATTACACTGAGACTCATGCAATATAGATAAAAAAACTAGTGTCTTGGCAAGTACATATGACTTATTGCTTGCACGACCGAAACGGGCCCATATATCATTATCAGGGGCTATATATGCACGCGTATATGGCAATATCTGGCCGTATTTACGCACTTATATGGCCAAATCTGGCAGTATTTGCCCACTTATACGGCCAAATATCGCCGTATCTGCTTTCATATATGGCGGGATATGGCCATGTCTGACTCCTTATATTATCATAAATGGCCGTATATAAAATATATCAGGGCCATATCTGACATTTTCGTACGGGTTCCTCCCTTCTTCTGACGCGGCCCCGAGCGGACACGAGAAGAAGGGAGGAAGGAGACGTTTTTCTCTTTTTCGAGGCAGACGGGAGAAAGCTTTCGCCCTCCCCACTCATCATCTTTCGGTTTCGTTTTTCGAGCACGTCGCGCACGTTGTTTAATAAATGTTGTTGAGTTGATTGAGCTTCAAAGGCAGCGAAGGCCGCCTGTGATTCCTTCTCCCAGTTCCAAATGTTCAGAACATTTCGATTGCGTTGGCGTTTTTACCACTAATTTTATCACACGAGCAAACGAAGCCGCCAGAAACAGCGAAGTTCTAGAGCAGTGCCAGCAGTGCTATGTACACAGGGTAAGATGGCCCTCTCCGGATTGCGGGACCCACGCGGAGCCACGCGGAACTGTGTCGACATTTTCCATGTTATGGAAATCGCAGAAACTGCGTCCAAGACCGGCATGTTTTGCTGCCGGGTGCCTGGGTGCCTTCTGTGCTGTGCTTGGTTCTGTTTTCCGTTGCCGAGTGCCAACCAGCAATCAACGTGGTTCGGTATTTCTGCGTGTCAGCAAA
>JABSTQ010000234.1:0-23486 GCA_013358835.2 Ixodes persulcatus
GAGTGAATCGGTGGGCCAGAAGAGCTTGTGCTGAATTCGAGGTTTTCTTCAGCAGGTTCTTCGCAGTCTGCATAACTCTCTCTGCTTCTCCCTTAATCTGGGGATAATACGGGCTTGAAGTAACCAGTTCGGCTCCCCACTCTCTGGCGAATCGCCGGAACTCGGTTGAGCCAAACTGGGGACCGTTGTCGGAGCGGATGACTTCCGGGCAACCGTGTCTTGCGAAGTTCTGGCTGAAAACCTTGATAATGTCCTCTGTGGTTGTTCGAGGTATTTCTTCAAGCTCGAAGAACTTCGAGTAGTAGTCGACGATGACTATATACTTCTTCCCCCTGAACTGGAAAAGGTCTGTTCTAATTTCCTGCCAGGGACGATCGGGTAGTGGAGTCTGAAGAAGGGGTTCTGTATGTGGTCGTCTATATTGCTGACAGGTCGGACAGCGACTCACATAGTCATGTATTTTTGTGCTTATGCCAGGCCACCAGACGGAGTCTCTGGCTCTCGCCCGGCATCGGACAACACCCTGATGCCCGCAGTGCAATCGCTCCAAGACTTCTCCTTGCAGACTAGGCGGGATCACCAGCCGGTCGTTGCGCATTAGTGATCTCTGCACAACCGAAAGGTCTGCGGCGAGACTCGCGAATTTGCTTAACTTCGGAGGAAGTTTGTTCGTTGCCGGTCATTGTTTTTCGCAGTATTCCAGAACCCTTGATGTGGTTGGGTCTTTGGAAAGCTCTGCCTTTAGTCTGGACAAAAATGAGTTAGAGGCTGGAAGGAGCTCCACTGTTAGCATTTCATACTCGTGAACCTACGTTTCACTGATCTCCACGGTGTTCCTTGAGTCCGTAGAGTGGCCTGTTGTCGGTATGGGTTTCCTCGACAAGACATCCGCGGTGAACATCTCTTTGCCCGGTACGTGGGATATCGCAAAGTCATACTCAAAGATGCGCATCCTCAGACGCTGTAGCCTTGGTGTCATTTCGTCAAGACGTTTCGTTGAGAACAATGGCACCAGAGGCTTGTGGTCTGTTTCGATGTGAAATCCCTTTCCTACCAAGAAGGTCCGAAATTGTTCACAGGCCCATACGATGGCCAAAGCCTTCTTTTCAACTTGGGCGTATCTCTGCTCCGTTGGTGTCATGGCTCTCGATGCGTATGCCACTGGGCGTCTTTTTCCGTTTTCCTCTTGGAGCAGAACCGCCCCCAGTCCAAACGAAGACGCATCCGCCTGCAATGTAAGTTGTGCATCCAGTTTATAGAACGTGAGCACAGGAGTCTTGCAGAGGAGATCTTTGATGTTAAGGAATGCTTCTTCCTGAGGCTCGCTCCAGAGCCAGCTAGCATCCTCGTGTAGCAGATCTCGAAGTGGCTTAGTTTTCTCAGCTATGTCGGGAAGAAATTTCCCAAGGAGGTTGACCATCCCCAAGAATGATCGCAGTTCTGCCAAGCTTCCAGGTGCCGACATCTGGACGATCGCTTCTGTTTTCTTGGGGTCTGCCGCAATGCCTCTGCTATCCACAAGGTGGCCCAGAAACTTGACGCTCTTCTTAGAGAACTCGCACTTTGAGGTGTTCAGGGTCACTCCGGAGTCGCGAAGGCGGCGGAGTACCAACTCGAGATTTTTGTCGTGTTCCCTTTTGTCACGACCGAAAACTAAGATTTCATCCATATGACATACTTGTCCTAAAATTCCCTCTAGGATCCTCAGCATCTCCCGCTGAAAGACTTCGGGCGCTGTCGCAATGCCAAACGGGAGTCTTTTGAATTGAAATCGTCCCACTGGTGTGATAAAAGTCGTCAGTTCCTTCTACTCTGGGGCTAGTGTTGCTTGCCAGTAGCCGGCATTGGCATCTAGTTTGCTGAATACCGTAGCTCCGGCGAGTCTTGCCAAGCTCTCCTCCACGGTTGGCATGATGATCCGCTCCCGCACCAGTTGCGGGTTTAGCTGGGTGTAGTCCACGCAGATACGAAGAGAACTGTCTTGCTTTTTGGCAACCACCATGGGTGCGCACCATGCTGTGGCATGGTCTACTCTTTCAATAACGTCAAAGTCTTGCATCCGTTGCAATTCCCGTTGAACGCTGGGCAGCAGAGGTAGGGGTACCCGTCTTCGGTATGTGATTGCGAATGGTCTCGCGTCAGGGTGAAGCGCGATCTTGTACTTCACGTTCATTTTCCCCAGTCCTTGAAAAAGCGAGGGGTACTTTTTCCGAAGGTGGTCATACTCCGGCTTGCTTTCGGCTTTGACTTCGTTCAAGCTGGGTAGCACCTGAAGGGCTTGAATTGCAGGCCGCCCCAGCAGAGGGTGTTTTAGCTGGTCGGACACATAGATGATTTCTCTTGTAGTTCCCTCATTCCAGGTTACTGTTGCCGTGAACTTGCCTAGCGTGTTCAGCGGAGTGTAACCTGCGCCATAAAGATCCGTCCTTGTTGTCTGCAATGTTGCCAACGTTGTCGAGTCGCACATGCTGGGAGGGATAGCTGTGACGTCCGCCCCCGTGTCCACCTTGAATGTGATGTCCTGGTTTTTTACATTAGCTGTAATGTACCAGGCTTCCCCGTTGCTGGAGCGTTCTAGCTCGCCAAGGAAGACTTCGTTCAGTCCTTGTCGGTGCTCTTGCGATCTGAGATTTTCTCGAGCGTGTTTGAAAAAACAGACGCTCTCAAAGTGGCCTAGCGTCTTGCAGGCGTTGCACTTCTTGTCTTTTGCGGCACATTGTGACTTGGCGTGTTTCCGTGAACTGCCACACCATCGGAACGTCCATGGCAAATTATTAGACAGGGCTTGGAGAGGCAACGTGTTCGGACGTCGAAAGTCCTTGTTCTCGCTTTTTGTTTTCGGCTGTCTTCTGAGTTCTTCAAGAACTTCACCGTCTGTCATTATGCTGCGTAGCTCAGTCTGTTGGCGCTTCACCGTCTCTGATGATCGAGCTGCCGTAGTCGCGCGCTGCAGTGTAAGTTTAGCATCGAGCTGCAGTTTCTCGCTTAGTTTCCTGTCCAGGAGTCCAACGACGATGCGATCCCGTATGAGCTCGTCCCGTAAAGGGCCGTAGTCACAGGTATCCGCCAATCTGTGCAATGCCGTGATAAAGACCTCTACCGGCTCGTCCAGCTCTTGCTTTCTAGAATTGAAATTCGCTCTCTCGAAGATGACGTTCACCCGCAGAATGAAATGCGCGTCGAACTTCGCCTTGACTATGTCGTAGTCGTTCAGCTCATTTTGTGTCATCTCGAGCGCAGAAACGACATCCTCTGCCTCTCTGCCCATCGCGTAGATGAAGGTGTTCACCTGAGTCAAAGAGTCACGGAGATGAAGCCCCGAGATGATCCGGTAGTGGTCCCACCTGGTGATCCATCGCTTCCAGTCGCTCGGATTCCTGAAATCCAGCTTCTCCGGTAGCTCGACCGCGAAGGGGTTGAAGAAGGCAGGTCCTCCGCTGGCCTGGGAGCTTGAAGAACCCAAACTGTCTGCGTTGCTAGTCATGACGTAGATCTAGCAGCGGCTCAAATCTTCTTTGCTGGCCGTTCGGTCGAACTGCTGAGTTTGGTGCGGCTTCTCAGGTCCCCGGAGACGATGGAGGATCGTTCATGATCCCACTGCTGCCACCATGTCGTGTTCCGAGGCGAAAGAAAGGTCAAAGCCCGGAGCCGCAAACCAACACCCGTGAGTCCTTTATAGAACCCAAAGCGTATCTACCCGTCACGCGCATCTCGGACCCTCGCCCGTGGCCCCCAGTCTCACATATCGTCAGACTTCGTCTTCTTTATACGACACTTATGAACCATCAGCCGCCATCAAGGAGGACTGGTGGGCCATCAAGGAAGGCTGATGGGCCGTCAGAGAAGTTTGATGGGCCATCAGAGAAGCTTGATGGACCATCAGGAAAGTTTGATGGACCATCAGATTCTCTTGACGGTCTTTTCAATCCTTGAGTAGGTTTGCTTTGCCTTAAACAGTGGCAGGCTTGCGTAAGAGATCACCTTCTCTGCTCCTTATTGTCTATGGACGAGTACCGCGCCGAGTCCGGTGCTGCTGGCGTCCGAGTGAACTTTCGTTTCCACTGATACATCGAAGTGTCAGAGGATAGGGGGCGACTGGGGTGTTTCCTTCAGATCGTTGAACGATTGTTCTTGCTCCTCCCCCTACTGGAAGTTCACGTTGTCCGTCGTCCGATGCGTGAGCGGTGCAGAAATCGTGCCAATATCGCGAACGGAATGTCTGTAGTAAGCGCACAGCCCAAGAAATCTTCGAATGGCTTTCTCTTCTGATGGCTTCGGAAATTCGGCGACAGCGGATGTCTTTGCAGGATCAGGACTTACACCTACACCTTCAGCACTAACGACATGGCCCAGGAATTTGAGCTTGCCGTAAGTGAACAGACAGATTGGCGGCTTTAGTGTCAGTCCAGCATTTCGGACAGCCTGGCGCACGGTTCGCAGACGTCTCAGGTGCTCGTCGAAGTTGCTTGCGAATGCCACGACGTCGTCGAGATAGACGAGACAGCTTTGGCATCCCACGACTGAAAGGAAGATCTCCATTTCGCGCTGGAAGGTCGCCGGTGCTGTGCACAGTATGAACGGCATCTGTTGAAAACTACCAATGAACACCACTGGCATGAGACATTTCGCCTGGAGCTAGAAGAAGACGAGGGGGACGGGGGAATCGCGAGCGCGAGCGAACAGTTAGTCGGATAAACCGTTTAACACAAGCCGGTTGTGCTGTTATTCTTTCTCGACCTCAATGTCCTCGACGAGTACCTAGCGAACGAGCGCCTCAAAGCGCAACAATTATTTGGTGCCGGAACCCGGGACTTGGACTTGAGGAATCAACCTGAAAATGGATCGGCTCAAGACCAAGCGTAAAGTCCGACGCAGTCAGAATACCAAGATAATCAACGAGATAACGACCATGCTCCAGTCCGTCGCCGTTGATGCCCCTTCTCTCGAGAACCTGAGAGACAGGCTGGTAACGAGCAACGAGGAACTCCGTAAAGTCAACGAGGAGATCGAACCACACATCAGCGATATTACCTGGAGACAGACTACATCACTGTCGCAGAATATGAAGACGAAGTGGCTAGGACCCTCAGCGATCTGCGCAACAAGATCGCGCGGTTGCAGGCAACGCCAACCACACCCACTACGGGAGCCGACGGCGACAGGGGCCACCCATCCCAGGCTACGGGAGTGAAGCTCCCCAAACTACAACTTCTACACTATCAAGGGGAGCTCACGCAGTGGCAACCCTTCTGGGAGCAGTTCGACGCCTCAATACATCGGAACACCAAGCTCTCTGATGGAGAAAAATTCCAGTACCTGCGGTCACTTCTGATCGGGCCTGCCGCCAGTGCTGTCTCCGGGCTGCAGGCTACGGCAGCGTGCTACAGAGATGCAATCGAGATACTTACTGAACGCTTCGGCTACAAGCAAAACATTCAGCGGGAATATCTAGAAAGGCTTCGAAACCTTCCAATGGTAAAGTCAGTGCGTGATGTCCAAGGACTGCGTAATGTGTACGATCACGTCCAGACAAACATTCGCGGTTTGCGCTCCTTGGACGTTTCAAGCGCGACGTACGCCACAATGATGGTGGACATACTCCTGTCCAGTCTTCCAACGGACATCGTTGTGGATTACCATCGACACAAGAGCTACGAAACACCACTTGCAGTTTCCGCCGGCAGACAGGAGGGAGCTAGCACGTCTGGCGATGGAGCAGTCAACGTCGCTGCATCGACAACGGATGCAGGTGAGGAGCTGGCGAAACTTTTGCGGTTTCTACGCGTGGAAATCGAGAGCAGAGAACGATCAGCACCGTTCGAGAAAAGACCAGCAAGCGTGCCGATGATACCTCCTAAACCTAAACAAACTGTTTATCCACCATCAACGTTCGCGTTGCAAACCAGCGGTACAGACAACTACTGTTTTTTTTTGCAACCAGGAGAGTCACAGTACCGGCGCCTGTACTGCTGATATCGCACTTGATGAAAAGAAAGGAAGATTAGCGCAAGACATGAGATGTTTTCGCTGCACCAAACGAGGGCATCGGTCCAAAGACTGCCGCAGCCAAGCGAGATGTTCTGGATGCAGGGGACGACATGTCCCGTCAATGTGCAATCCTTTTTGGCAGAGAACAAGACCGGTTCCGGAAGAGACCGCCAATATACTCACCACTAGTAATACGACGCCTCACCGAGGTTCGAGCATTCTACTGCAAACTTTCAGGAGCTGGGCCGTGAGTGATGAGAGCTGCGCATATATTCGCGGTATTATCGATGGTGGAAGCCAGAAGTCGTTCATCAGAGAGGACTTGGCAAGGAAACTTGACTTGAAAATTATAGGTCAACGAAGCATGAAGCTTAACACGTTTGCCAACAGTGGCTCGGACGTGATAAAACAGAACTTCACACTGGTCAGACTACGACTTCGAGGCCAGTATGCGATGACGGAGTATGTTTTAGAAGCCGTAGTCGTCCCATTCATCTGCCAAGATCTCATCGAAACACCCGTCGAACACTCGTTCCTTAAGACAATCACGGGGTCCATCGCTGACGAGTTGATGTTTCCCTCCGTCCAAGCAGAGGAAGGCATAAGCCTGCTCATTGGCGCTGACCAAATGTGGGGATTGTTAACTGGCGAAACACGCCGCTCATCATCCATCCCCGGACTGGTGGCCATTTCAACTAGCCTAGGATGGACCTTTCAGGGTCCAACAGGCACCGTGAGAGTCTTGTTGAGAGTCTTCTGGGAGCTGGAGGCCATTGGAATCATGGATGAACCGACCAGTATGAAACAGCAAGATAATACGGTACTCGAACAATTCACAAAGAAAATAAGTTGGAAGAATGGCCGCTACGAAGTCGCTCTACCATGGAAGGAGATGGCAACAACACTTGAAAATAATTACATCACTGCCAGGTCTAGACTCCGCAGCCTGATCCGACGTCTCAAGCACGATGGTTCCATCGTACTATATGACAAAGCGATACGCAATTACTTTGAGGACGGACACGCAGAAGAGGTAAACGAAAAGTCCCCATGTGACGGACGCGTTTATTATATGCCTCATCGAGCGGTGATTCGGGCCAACTCGGAATTGACAAGAATTCGAGTGGTGTTCGACGCTTCATCACACGCGCCAAACACCGGATCTCTCAACGACCATCTTGAGAAGGGACCTACCATCAACACAGAACTCTTGCCGGTGCTGCTCCGATTTCGTATGCAAAAGGTGGCTCTCACAGCTGACATCCAAAAGGCTTTCTTACAGATAGAAATCGCAGAGTGTGACAGAGATGCTCTCCGGTTTCTTTGGTTTGAGAAGACACCCAGACCAGACGAGCCGCTACCCGATATAAAAGAGTGGCGCATGACGCGAGTTCCTTTTGGAACAACTGCCAGTCCATTCCTACTTGGGGCGACAATTCGTCATCACTTAGAGAACGTGAGTGATTCGAACAAAGACATCGCGACTCTTTTGCTGGACTCATTTTACGTGGACGACCTACTGATTGGAGCCGCAAGCACCGAAGAAGCCCGAAGACTCGCGGACGGAGCACAGACATTGCTCAGGGAGGCCGGCATGGAACTACGCAAATGGAATACCAATTCCAGCCAACTGCAGAGCCTGTTCGATCAAAGGGAGGGGAACGTCGACAATTTACCTCACATCACGTCAATAAGGTCCCACGAGGTCACAAAGGTACTGGGACTGGTGTGGGACGAAACCACAGATTCCTTCACGTTCTCTAGTGACCATCTCTTGGAGATTCTCTCGACAAACATGTCTACAAAACGCTTCGTCCTCCAAGCCTCTGCTAGGATTTTCGATCCCCTAGGGTTCCTCTCACCTTATGTCATACGAGTAAAGATTTTGTTCCAACGTATATGGCAACATGGTCTGGGATGGGACGAAGAACTACCAGAAGCGCTACGGCAAGAGTGGACAACGTGGTGCGCCGAGTTAAAGGACTTGCCACGCATCATGGCTCCGAGACACTTACAGAATGTGGATGGTGAGAGCAAGCTGGAGCTTCACGTCTTCACTGACGCCAGCCCTCAGGCTTATGGTGCCTGTGCCTATCTTCGCGCCATGGACAGAAAAGAAAATGTCAGCGTCACTCTGGTGTTTGCCAAGTCCAGAGTTGCCCCGCTTAAGACGCTGACCCTCCCACGACTAGAACTGATGGAAGCCCTCTTGGGAGCACGGATGGCTAAATATCTCTGTACTGTTTTGTTTGGTGTCGTAGTTACACTATGGTACTGGCCAGATTCTATGATAACCCTCGGTTGGATCAAAGGATCAGCAAATGCATGGAAACCTTTCGTCGGTAACCGAGTGACAGAAATACAAGCACTAAGCGATCCCTCTAATTGGCACCACTGCCCGGGCGGCGCGAACCCAGCAGACGCCTTTACTAGAGGGAAGACTGTAATGCAGCTAAGTGCGTATCAGTTATGGTGGTCTGGGCCCGAGTGGCTTTCCCGAGAAGAAGGAAACTGGCCAATTGGCAGTACCTCAGAAAATGAGAACCTCAACGGAATTGACGGGGAGAGACGACAACAGGTCGAAATACTGCTGACCACTGTGAGTGCACCAACCGCACTCTTGACATTGGAAAATTTCAGCAGCTATACCAAGATGCTGCGTGTCACAGCGTGGATAAAACGATTTGTTCAAGGTAGTCGTCGACAGAACAAGTCACCTGAACTGCCCCTAACAGCAGATGATATTACAGATGCTGAAGCTTTCTGGATCAAGAATGTTCAACGAGAATGCTTTGGCAGAGAGATCCAGGAGCTGGTTCAAGGCGGAAGTATCTCAAAAGGATCGAGACTAACCAATTTGCAGCCCTTTCTTGACGACACCGGAACCTTGCGTATTCAAGGCAGACTTCACCAAGCCACAGCCTCGGAGGAGGCGAGACATCCTACTCTTCTGTTAGGAGATCACCCTTTCTCCAAGTTGCTTGTCATGAATGCTCACCTCAGAGTATTACATGGAGGCTTGCAGGCCACTCTGACAGAAATCCGTGACAGATTTTGGCTCTTAAGTTCACGACGAGCCGTGAAGAAGATCATCGCGGAATGTCGCATCTGTCGACGATTCCAAGCAAAACCGGCCACGGCCCCCGTAGCTCCACTACCACGGGACAGAGTGGAAGAGAGTCAACCCTTTCAAGTCGTGGGAATCGACTTCGCGGGGCCACTGTTGGTCAACTCAGCAGGGCAGTGCGTTAAGGCCTACGTTGCCTTATTCACTTGCGCGACCACTCGGGCACTTCACCTCGAGCTGGTATCCACCGCGGCCACGGCGCCATTTCTCTTGGCCCTGCGACGCTTCGTGTCACGAAGAGGTCTCCCAAGCACCATTTATAGCGACAACGCGCTAACATTCAAGAGAGCAGCGAAGGACCTGCCGGCCTTGTGGGAGGCTATTCGCAGTGCGGAATCTCAAGACTTCTGCAGTGTTCACCGAATCACATGGAAGTTCATCGTAGAACGGGCAGCCTGGTGGGGAGGCTGGTGGGAAAGGATGGTGAGGTCGGTGAAAACGTGCCTCCGGAAAATTCTTGGACGGCAGAGCTTGTCGTTTGAAGAACTAACGACGGTACTAACTGACATCGAGGCAGCGCTGAACTCTCGGCCACTCACCTACCTTCATGCCGATAATAGTGAACCAGCGGTCTTGACTCCCGCTCACCTACTCATAGGAAGGCGATTGATAACTCTTCCAGAGGCGGAGCCAACCCACGCGTCATCGAGAGATTCCCTAACACGTCGGTGGAAATATAGGCAGAGGCTCATGAACAACCTCTGGGTACGTTGGAAGAAAGAATACCTACTAGAGCTTCGTTCGGCGCACTTTGCACCACCTCTCAGCAGCCGTGCACCGAACGTTGGTGATGTAGTATTGTTGCACGACCGAATCACTCCAAGACATCTTTGGACCTTGGTACGTGTCGTTGAAGTTTTTCCAGGGAGAGATGGAAATGTAAGGGCGTGTGCCGTTAAGCTGCCGTCTGGTTGTGTAATCCGACGGCCAGTGCAGCTGCTCTACCCTTTGGAAACTTTGTAAATATTATCCCAAATTTCCTCACTTTGTGAGCGGGGGGAGGATGTTGAAAACTACCAATGAACACCACTGGCATGAGACATTTCGCCTGGAGCTAGAAGAAGACGAGGGGGACGGGGGAATCGCGAGCGCGAGCGAACAGTTAGTCGGATAAACCGTTTAACACAAGCCGGTTGTGCTGTTATTCTTTCTCGACCTCAATGTCCTCAACGAGTACCTACCGAACGAGCGCCTCAAAGCGCAACAGCATCACTTTAATTTTGTACATTCCGTCCGGCGTGACGAAGGCAGTCTTCTCACGATCCAGTTCGTCGACCTCGATCTGCCAGTACCCACTCTTTAGGTCCATCGACGAAAAATATCGGGCGTGGCGCAGCCGGTTCAGAGTGTCGTCGATGCGTGGTAGCGGGTAGACGTCCTTTTTTGTTATGGCGTTTAGGCGAGGATAGTCCACGCAGAACCGAAGACTGCCGTTTTTCTTTTTCACCAGGACTACCAGTGAAGCCCACGGACTGTTTGACGGCTGAATGATGTCGTCGTCGAGCATTTTTTTAACCTGCTTCTGGATGACAACTCTCTCTTTCACAGAGACACGTTACGGCGACCGATGAACAGGAAGCGGGTTGTAATCAGTAACAGTTTGACGTTTCGCAACTGTCACTTGGCATACCTTCGACGAAGTGGAGAAGCACTCGTTGAACTCGGCGACAAGGTCACTGAGTTGTAGTCGTTGTGGGGTAGACAGGGTTGGATCAATCTCAGATAGCGAAGGCGGCGTTGTCTCGTGTGGCCACGAAGATAGTTCTTTTGCTATTCCGGCGATTAAGGCTGAGTCCGGGAGTTCCTCGGCGTGACCCACGGTGGTGCCTTTAGTAAGGTGCTGAGCCCCCTGTCGGAAATTTTGTTACGAGTGCAACAGTGTGTCCGTCCTAGAGCTCCGCGATGCCCCTTCCGACGCCGATCCCTCTTCCTAGGAGCAGTGTAGGCTACGTTCCAGCAGAGTTTCCCCGAGGATGCCTTTTTCGGTCCCGACAGGCACAAGTACACTCGAGCGTGGTGGCAAGTTCACGTGGTCGGAGAATGCACCCACTGTAGCCGACGTGGCTGCCGTAGTTTTCTCATCCTCGAGCATTACAGCAGGTTTTCGCAGCCTCAACTCGTTGGCTTACAGGTCGATGGCGGCGCCGTATTCGCTAAAGTCTATTGCGAGTATAATGTCTCTCGCGCACTCTCGTAGAACGACGAACCTTAACGGACACGTCTCACCGTGAATCTCGACCCGAGCACTGCATCTTCCGACTGGCGTGATAAGATGTCCCACGGAGGTCCGTATTTTTGAACCATCCCACGGCGTCGTCACTTTCCGAAAGCGTTGGGAGAGCCTCTCACTCAGAACGGAGTAGTCTGCTCCAGTGTCGACGAGAGCCGATGCGTCGTGGCCGTCGATAACGACGTTTAGGTGATTCTTTACCTTAGCAGGAGCGTCGTTTCGGTCTCTGGTGGCGTTTGAGCGGGGGCCCTCTGACGTTAGTGGAGAATCTTGGCGTCGGTCGTCTTCGGCAACTCCACCTTTAGGGATTACCACGCCTAGTTTCCCCGGCGAGGAGCAAAGAGCCACAGGCTTTCTCGTCGCGGTCGGTGCATCGGCGAAGCTGGACGTCGTGGCGACGGCGACCGGAACTCTCGGCGAGACGCAGGCTCGGGGGACTGAGGTCGTCGCAGGTAATCGTCGATCTATCCAAGGGCGTTCACCACTACGGGAGTGCGGGTCGTTAAGGTGGAACCCGCGCAGCCCGCGTCGTCGGTATGGGCATCGGTGGTAGATGTGGTTTGCTTCCCCGCACTGGAAGCACAAAGGGCGTCGGTCGGGCGTCCTCTACACGTGCGTCTTTCTGGGTTCTGGCTGTTCTGGACGGACGTACTGGACCCGTCTTTCATGTCGTCGTAGGTAGTGTGGCGTCGGCGCGTCTCGTCGAGATGGCGGCGTGTGCCGGTGGTAGGCTTGCAACAGTCGTCGTGCCATGTCGGCATAGCTTTGCGTTGGCTGCTCGGGTACTGGCTCGGCGATGGGACCCTCCAGTTTGAGTACCTGCTGAAGGTCTTCTTGAACCAGTTCGGTGGCTGAAACTGTGGCTCGGCGATCAGGAGCTGGAAGCAACCTCTTGAGTTCCTCCCGGACAATATCACAAACAATTTCGCAGAGGTTGCTGGCCCCGACGCCGCAGTCAAGCCTGGATGTAGTGTGAGCGGGGACGGTGACGCTGCGGTTGTATGGGCCGGCTCTGGGATGCAGTGTTATCTTGATGTTTGTGGCTTCGGTAACAATTTCTCTTACGTTTGTCGAAGAGTTGCGAACGAGGCCGTCGAAAATCTTGTCCTTCACTCCTCGCATTAGGACTCGAAGCTTCTTCTCGCCGCTGGCTGAAGCGTCGCTTTGTGCACTCAAACGGAGAACATCTTCCACAAAGCTGGTGACACCCTCCTCCGGTCCCTGCGTTCGTGCTAGCAGTAGATGTTCCGCCCTCTCTCGTTGATGTTGACTTGTAAAGGTCCTCTTAACCTCTTGCTTGCAAATGTCCTACGATGTCAAAGCGGCCTCGTGGTTCTCAAACCATTGCTTTGCAGTGCTTTCCGGTGCGAAAAACAGATTTTGCAGGCGTTGCTGCTCGGTCCACCCGTTGTGTCGTGCCACACAGTGAAACTGAGCGATCCAGTGCTCCATGCCCTCGTAGGATTCGTTGTGGAAGGGCATCGGAGTACGTGGGGCGACGGGCATGTGGAAAATTGGGCATCGGCGGCAGAGTCTCAGTGTGCAGCGCCTGTGTGGTCATCATTGGTTTCGACGGCTTCTTTCGCCGGTGACCTGGCTGTAGCCCAAACTCTGGAGACGCACCCTGGTTCCGGCGGCTTGCCCGGGACTCAAGTTCTTCCGCTAGTCTCCCTCTCGGGCCTTTCAAGGACTGGATTGCGCTGCGTGGCCTTGGGAAAGTCCGCTTCAGGGGCATGTGTTACACTACCCCACACCTCCACCAGATGTCACGGGTGAACTGACGAGGCGGCGTTCGGTGGAGAAACTAAAGGATTAATAAAGGCGAATTCGTGCCAAACGAAAGGATTAAAAAACAAGTGTCGTGAGCGAGCGACGATGTCGGCAAAGACGCAGAATACAGAGCTAGCGTAAGACTCATCGCGGCTTGCCACGCGGAGCCCCTTGTACACGCGTGGTCTTCTGGAACAATTGCCTTAGAAGGTTCGGCGCGTAGAACATTGTAACCTCGAATCAACAACATGGTTCTCGAATTTACCAGAAAATTACAATACAAAGTCAACAAAAACGTGTATCCGCGGCCAGGCATCGAACCTTGGCTTTTTGCGGGGAAGGCAAGCACGATAATCATTAGGCCACGAGCGCGCTTTTTGTTTTCTTCTTCATTGCATAAAGCAGAGAACACATGTCAAATAATAATAAAAAAAGCTGTACAAATCTTTGGCAATACATTTTAAAAAGCTTTAATTTCCAAAATCTCTTTGCAGAGGCCTAGCCATTCGGGCTTGGGATCACTGGTGCAAAAAACACTTTCAATTTGTTTAACAAGGTCAAAAAAATTAAACCGAACTTCTTTGTTATTGGGGCCGGCGTGACGCACTGCCATGCGCGGCCGCCATATGCTGCACAGTCATAAAAAGAAATAACATATCAAACGGTACACAATCGTCGCCGTTTACGCTAAAAAAAGGTATGCCCGACGTGCTTAGGCCACGAGCGCGCTTCCTACTTGGTCAGCTGTGGGCGCGGAAATATTTCCACACTAAGAAATAGGCGTCATTCAAAATTATCTTCGTGTTGGGGAAGCAGTTATCTTGTTTATAGTAAACGCTTATCGCGTTTTCATTAAAAAAACTTCAATGTTGTGCCACGTGGTGCTCGTCTTATTTGGCCTAAGGGAATTGACAGGCCAGTTTTTCAAGAGATATGCAGAAGTTTAATTCACGAAAGCAGTCCGAGCATTAAATCAATAACGCCAGATTCATATGATAAGGTTGTCACATACGTAGCTTAAATGTTCATCATAGAATCTTTGCAAATTTAGGTAAGTTGTTTCCTGCTTGCCTTGCGAACTCTTTCACAGAAGTCTTCCCTCAGCCAAAATATGTGCGTTCAATAAAGGCGCTTTTGAAAGAACGAGTGCCCTGTAATTGAAAGAATTTAAACTAACATTAGTTGGCCTCTGCGAGGCGCTGCCTCATTTCTGGCCAGTTATGTGTGCACGTTCAACGAAAGCGTGTCCTAATCTAAAACCAAGTCTTTTTCCGCACCTCTTTATGACATTCTCCTCATGCTAATTTCATGACTCATCTCTGGTATCTGGGATGTTAAAAAACACCTATTTATTACTCCATGAGGACTTTCGAGCAAGGTGCACCTGCGTGAGTCCAGCTCGAGCACAGAATTCTTCCAGGAAGTAAGCTTTGAGAGGAAGCAAAATCCGCCTTGGTCGTTTGGAGAATTGATACTTCACAATCCATGTAATAAAATCGTTTTTTTTAAAGGGATGTTAAGGCATAGTTTTTCCTACCTTGTCTTTTTTCTAAGGATTTTATTTCGTGATTACTTTCTGGCCATCAACAAGCTGGTTTAAAAGAACAAGTACTTGGCTTAGAGATATCTGTCAAGTTCAAAAACGATATTTTCAGGGCTAGGCTTGGTTTCAGCATTGCCTGATTGAAGCGGCAATCTTGGCAGTATTGGAAACAAGGCTAATTTTGTTTTTGTTTTCAGGAGGGCAAAGGTTCACCAAGCAGTGGATAGGCGCTCATGTAAACTAGGTGAGCACGACACCGCAATCACAAATACGTCGTTTTCTGGATAATTTCATGATAGAGAATCTGAGAATGGTCGGGGAATTAGTGGCACGTTGTTGAAGCGGTGTTGTGTCCGTGTAATCGCGCGCCACGATGACATTGTGGTATTGTTTGCCAGTAGGAAGCAAAATAAACATGCCGTTTTCGACTAAGATGCCGCGCTGGACGAAACAACCCAAGCGGTGGGAAGTTGTAGGAGAACCTTAAGGGCGCTGTAATACGGTTTGTCAGGACGTTGTACGGCAGCGATGGCGGGTACAAGGTCACCAAGGAGCAGAAGACTGCTGCAGCGCACTCTAGAAAACAGGGTATCACCTTACACCCTTTTGCACCATATAATACACCCCAAAACTTCAGTGCAACGTACAGCGCCCTATTGTCGAATAGACGACCCCAAATTTTACGAGCGGCTTGATAACGTTGCGATATACCTTTTTAAATAGCTAAGGTACGTATTAAAGACCACATAAAGAAAACACTAATTTTTTGCACTAAGGTCGTGAGAAACCTGATTATTTTTTTTGTAGTCAGTAACACGTACATTACCTATTTTAATAAGTTGTACCACAAGGCTATCAAGCCTCCCGTAAAATGTGGGGCCGTCTGTTCAATAATAGGGCGCTGTATGTCGAATTGAACGTTTGGGGTGTATTATATGGAACAAAGGGTGTAAGAATCTTCAGAGAAGGTCACCCGAGAATATGCGGAGAATGAGTGACACATCTTTGATGGCCAGTTTACACGACAGACCGATTCGTGGACTTTTTGGTCACAAGACGACACGTTCGCATATAGTTCGCCTCCCAAGGGCATTTACACAGAGGGTGCGACGAGCATACGTCAGCGAGGACGAACCAAACCTGTTCGCAACGCTACAGTGCCGTGAAACTACAACATTGCAATTGTCATTATTGTCCAAAAGCAAAAGCGACGTTTGCCGCTGCGGTCACGGCGCTCCCGCACAAAAAAGTGTTCCCGTGTTACGTATTGAGCAAAAAAGAACTAGACATAATGCAACCCGAGAATGCAATTGAGTCGAGTAAACTCCAGCAGCTCGTTTGTGCCGTCACTTCCTGTTCCAGACAAAACATCCTGAAAGGCTTACAGCTAAGCAACAGTAGTTTTACTAATCCAAGGTATGACATAAGCGTGGCCCTGGTCTATAAGGCTTCGCCGCAGAAGCGACCTAGTCGTGGGATTGCGGAGGGGCGTTTGGAGTTGCCTTAATAAACCGCGTGCTCGCTCACAACACTTCTGGAAAGGTCTTGCTGGTGGAAACGCGGGATGAATATAAAAAAAAACTGTGTCGCGTGAGCAGGCTAAGGTTTATGCCTGCTGACCCGTACTACGTTCTTACACGTTTAAAACTAATGATTGCGCGACGACACGAACCGGCGAACGAATAAAAGTGAATGCGCCATCTTTGTTTAACTCATCAAACAAAAAGCAGAAAAGCAGCAAAGAAAACGTTGAGTTGTTAACAGACTAAACGCTTTTCGAGTGAATCTCTCACCCGAAATTTGCGAATAAAAAGGTTCTTGACTATGTCAGTTTGAGCGTTCGTGGATAAAGCGTAGTCCTAGGAATCCGTGACGATGTGGTCGCGTGATACATGATCTGCGGACAAAAATCACGATTCTGTTTGTTATGGGAGTCTGCCGTGAATCGGTACCATGACCCAAGCGCCTTCACCTTGCGGCTATCTATGTGGGAGATTAACGCCAGAGGACTGCAGGCTGTGAACTAGGAAATGTCCTTTAAAAGATATCGGTTCACGACAGAGGGCTTCACCAAAGTTTTAGTAACCCTAGTGAAAAAAGTCATTTGTATGAAAATTTCTTGTGTCCAATGAACACATGAATCATACAAGATCTATAAGAACATACAAGAACCATATAAAAACTATATAAGATATATAAGAACCATATAAGAAACTTATAAAAACTTCTCACAAGTTTCTTATATGGTCTTTGTATGTTTTTATATGTCTTATATAGCTCTTATATAGTTCTTCCATTGTACTTATATGGTTCTTATGGATTCTTATATGTCTTGTATGATTCATATGTGTTTATTGGACACAAAACTTTCTCATACAAATGAGAATTTTTAATAGGGTAAGAACCCAAAGTGGGAGCGATAGCTGTTCATGAGGCTATCTGCTTGCAGAAATACTTTGCCTTATGGATTCAAGTTAGCACGACTCCTGTAACTATTAACCCTGGTGGAACTAAAGCCGCTTTGTGGGAACCCTTTGCGACGTTCCCCTATCGCCTTCCGCCCTCCCCCTCCCACCCGGATTCACCCGTTCGCGCCGCCTGACGTCACGTTTCCGAGACAGGGCAGGTTGATCCCACGTATAGGTGAAAGGAAGGGTAACATGGCCAAAGAGGGCGCTGCGAACGAGACGATCGAGGCGACAACGAGGACCAGATGCCAGTGCTAGCGCTCTCTTGACCGGACTCCCGAATGCCAATGACCTTGTAGGCGCGAGCACTTGGATGCACTGGCACTGGGCCGGCTTTGTGGGATCCGGCGCTACCTGCCGTTGGCCGTGCGCGTCGGAAGGCACCCGACCACGAGGACTAAACAGAAGGAATTGTCCTGCGATACCGAACCCTCACTTAACTACAACCAACCCGAGATATCGCAGGACACTGACGTGAGCGAATAAACAGTCACATGGGAGCTTGTCTGCGATGCGATTCCAATCAAAGGCGATTGTTCGGAGTGTGGAACACTCCGCAAACTATTCAAAACAACACTTATTTGTGCCCTATTGAAAAAAAGACCTTTCAGTCCTCAGTGTGTTATGAAACGCAACGAGATTTCAATACTTCAGCCTTCTACGCCTGCAGGCGTTAGCACTTCAGATTTCAGTACATCAGATTTTATCCCTTCAGTTTACTAACCCCTTAGCCAACATACCTCCGAAATGCAGCTTTCCGGAAAGCCGCAACAAACCAAAATATATTTATAGCGTTTAGTCAAACCCGAGCGCAAGCAGCTGTAGACAAAAGCGATCGAACCATGCAGGGAACACCGAGTTTTTTGACGCAAAAAAAAAACACATAAATATCTTTTAAGAAACTCACAATGCCGCTGAGTAAATTCTTGATATGTACGGTAGTTCAACTAAAAAACCAAGCAGGTGCACCGCCCCTTCTAATTGGAATTCGATGCGTCTGCGGCGGCCCGAAACACAGAAACGCCCCGACGACAGCTAGACAGCTGACGAGTGGGTCTCTCGAAGAGCGCTTCAGGTATGGACGCGTTACTACACAGACGGGTCCGTCGGCCCCGACACAAGCACAGAAACAGCCGCAGGAGTGTTGACAGATCCCGGAGCAGGAGCAGCGAGCGCCTCTCCTTCACATATTCGACTACGGCCGAGCTGGCGGTGCTGCACCGGACACTGCCTTTGGATGAAGCAGAGAGCCCGTTCGAGTGCCTGGTAATCCTGAACAACTCGAAGGCGACATTGACTCAGCTCGCCATGAACCATGCACCAATGTTCGCCAGAGAAGTGGCAAAAGCAGCGATTATATTGCAGCGCCAAGAATGCAGACTGGCCTTCCAGTGGCTCCCAGCCCACCGTGGTATCGGAGGGAATGGGGAGGCGGATCGCCTTGCGGCTTCAACCCAGGGTGACGACGCTTACCCGAACTTCAACGTGGCTGCGCCTCCGAACGCACAACTCCTGGTAAGGAGGGTCATCCGTGTGTTTCACCTAGAGCTCAAAAACGGCCTCAAGTTACCCAGACTCCCGAAAAACCTGCCGAGGATAGTCGCAGCTGCAATGCACAGACTATGAACAAACAGCACCTTCACCCCAGCTCACTTGGCCCGCTGGCGCGCCGACAGAGGCAGCCGTTCCCCGCGCCGCGCAAGCAGTCAAACAGGAACAAAGCTGTGGTTTCACCTCTCCGCCGCCCGTTGCCACCAGCTGCATATTGACCAATCCCTTCTTTTCTTGTATGGACGCGTCAATGTCACGGTCACACTACTTTTCAGAGCGCCCCCCTCAGTAGCGCGTCGGGAAAAACCCGATTACTCTGCTTCTAGAACACCGCACATTCCGGAAGCACCAACGCGCCCGTTACATCTACCAGAGAAAAGGCGCGATCGGCGGTGTGTGGTGAACTGAGCGGAGTGGGCATGGCAGCATCGCACGAACTATGTCGTATAATCACCTTCCGTTTATCGTGCAGCTATTGCTGATTGCCGGCGGCTACTCGTCAGCAACAACGGCATCCTCACCGCTCTTCTCGGAACCACTGGCAGTTCCTCGGATTTGTCCTGGGAATCACGTCAGTTTCGGCTTTGTGTCGTCACCGACACCATCGACAGAAGCGCCACCAGCACCACTGCCTACAAGAGCATCGACCGACTGGAAATTCGTCAGTGGGCATGGCAGCATCGCACGAACCATGTCGTGTAATCACCTTCCGTTTATCGAGCAGCTATTGCTGATTGCCGGCGGCTACTCTTCAGCCAACAGCGGCATCATCACCCTGCTTCACGGTATTACAGGCAGTTCCTCGGATTGGTCATGGGATTCACGTCAGATTCGGCTTTGTTTCGTCACCGACAACATCGAGAGAAGCGCCACCAGCACCACTGCCTACAAGAGCTTCGACCGACTTGAAATTCGTCAGTGGGCATGGCAGCATCGCACGAACCTATAGTCGTGTAATCACCTTCCGTTTATTGTGCAGGTTAGTAAGAAACACCTTTTTTGATTCAAAAGCGACGCACTATTTCTTCTTGTGCTGACATGCCCCGGCACGTCTTGTCGAGTGTGTCTATTCTGTGCGCTCCGTTTTATTATTGCTGTCTGGAGATGTTGAACTAAATCCAGGCTCAATGTCAGATGTACAAGCAAAACAGTTCGCTGATATGTTAACACTCCTGAAGGATCTTTCTGCGCGCTCAGTAAAAATAGACGAAGGGCAGTTGGGACAAATAAAAATAATTAACGAAATTAAAGCTAACCAAGTGGAACTGGAAAACAAAATTAAGCACATTAACAAAAGGATTGACCTTGTTGAGACAAGAACGTCTGGTATCAGCAACAAACTTGCACAGGCACATAGAGTGGTACAATCTGTACAGGGAGACAATATTGCCTTGCACAGGCGCATGAACGATTTCGAAGACAGGTTATGGCTTTCAAACCTGATTTTTCATGCCGTAGGTGATTCACGGACGGAGACATGGGCTAAAACAGAAGAGAAAAGTCTTGACATAATCTGTCGCTCAGTCGAACCAGAGATAGCCCCCGAGTTCTTCGAACGGGCACACAGATTGGGAACCTTTTCGCAGGAAAAATGTAGACCAATCATAGTAAAAGTTTTGTCGTAGAAACTCAAAGATAAGGTTTTGAACAGATTTGTACACGTTACTGAAAAATAGTAAGGAATTACAGTTACAATTACTGAAGGCTAAATTGTAATTTATTACAATTACAATTACTCTCATATAAAAGTAAGTGACCATTACCCCAAAAAGTAATCCGTTACTTTCGAGGCGTTACTTTCAACAATATTGTCTACAATTAAGAAACAAAGGGAAGAGGGTTATTCAAGTTCTTATTGTTGCAACCTGTTCCATTTAATGCCCTTGAGTATTTTGAGCAACAGCTGACTCTCAAAAGCCTCGTCAGACATTTTGCACTATTTCTTACTGAAGATGTCGACTGTTACGCTGAACACCCTTTGAACTGAGGCACTGTATGGGAGTGGCATATTATTCCTCACGAATGCTTTATGCTCTGCATTAAGCTTCTTCAGCGAAGCACTGGAAGTACTATTTACTTCCAAGATAGAGCAAAGCTTCGTCGTTGCAGCCGTTGCCTGATATTCGAGAGTTTTAGTAGATCGTTCCGTTACCTCCGCTGCCCCTATAACGATATGATGAGTGCGCATGTGCGGCGGCGGAGTATCGGGTATCGTTATCGGAGTCATCGGACCAATCTACTGAAATTCTACATTGTCGAAATCGCGAAGCTATAGAAGTCACTGTACATCTGGCCAAAACTAGAATAAGAATTAATTTATGTCAATCTTAGTATACCGGTATATACTGCCAGACACTAGCAAAACATAGTTGTAACAGTAAGGTATTATCGATTTCCTTCTTCCTTTGGTTCTGAACAGGTCGAGCCTCGGTTGAGACGTTGGTGAATAAAAAAAGGTTTCCAGTATATAAATATAAGTAACCGAAAGAAAAAAAAAGGACACTCATAACAACAATTAATTAGAACGTCAGTTAAAACAAGGAAATGTACACGCACTTTTGCCGTGTGTACCTTTCTTGATGCCGTTCAAAAACGTACGGAGCACGAACCGACTGCACTTTACTCCGGTGTTCTCCAGATAGACGTATGCTGATGCCACGGGCAGCGATGGGCAGAGAACTAAGCAAGCCGCGCTATGGACCCACTCTCCAGTTTCACTCTCTCCTCAAGCCCAGTATATCAAGCCTACGTCAGCCACCATTGTGTTTTATTTGTAAAATATATGCTTGAGATAAGATGCGTCCTGCTGGGGTAAAAACAGGGAGAAAAAAAAGGAAGACTATTACCATTTTCGAAGTGCTCGCAAAAAGCTGACTCACAAAAATGGTGACTGAGATACAGATAACGTGGCTGGAATTCACAAATAAAGTGGGCCTACCCTAGAAGTTGGACTACAAAAGAGTAAGCAGCTCTTAAAACAGAGTGAAATAAGGTGAAAGAAGCAGAAAAAAATACATCCTGTTTTCTAAGAGAAGATGATAAGGGTGTAGCAACGAACGAGGATGCTTGTGGCAATAACACCTTCACATATTATCACATCCCTTTTAGTGGATTTTAGGGCAGTCGGAGCGTTGTCTCGTGTTGTGACATTATGAAAATGGTCGTAGTCACTATAGCCGAGAAGGACATTGTTAATTCTTGTCTGTGCACTTACCGCCTCGAGCTTCTCGAAGAGGCACACAATCACTTGGTGTCCGCCTCGCCCCGCCTTCGATCGCAAACAAAAAAACAAAGGGACTAAAAAAAGCGGATATAGCTTGCCCCCCCCCCCCCCTTTTTTTTTCCTTTTTATAGTTGTAGAAATGGTCATTTGAATTTTTTGACATTGTTGTTAGTGTCTAAAAAAAATAGATTCAGGGGCTTAGTGTTGCAAAAAAAGAAAAAAAGCCTTTGCGGAACTGAAGAGTGCCAAGCCGCCCTTTGCGGTGTCACTGCGCTCGACTTTACCAAAATAACAACAACCCTTTCTTTTAAAAGAGGAGGGGGGGGGGTCCTGAAAAAAAAAATGTAACGTATTACAAGGAGTCCGTTACGTAAAAATGTAAGGGAATTACTTTAAAATTACTCTAGAAAATATGTAATTATTCCGTTACTAAATTACTGATAAATGTAAGGGATTACAAGTAATTTTGTTACTTGTAACGGATTACGTACAAGTCTGGTCTTGAACTCCCGCGTAGCACTTAAGACCGGAGAAACAACCGTGAACGAGGATTTTTGCCTCGCGAGGCGGCACGCGAGAGGGAAGCTTTATGAATTTGGCGTCTCACATAACGTAACCTTCAAGTTGCGATACAACAAACTGTTTATTGGCCAAGCATATTATACTTACGATCCATTGACTGACAGCGTTCGTCAGGTGGTCCAAGGTATCAGCAGTGCACCCGTGACTGCGACAACAACTCATGGAACTATAAACGTAAATTCTTCAACAACCACCTCATAGCATGTAGCGAGGGGTAGTGGTCACATGCAACTTTCGGCTTTCAAAAAAGTGTATATTCTTTTTACAAATATCAGGAGTATTATCGATAATCGAGATGACTTGTGGTCCATCATTGATTCATAAAGCGCTAACATTGTTGCTTTAACTGAAACTTGGCTGACGAGTAAGATTCGTGATAGTGAAATTATGCCCAGTCATAAAAGTTCAACATTAATCGGCAAGACGGAGAGGGTAAAACTGGCGGCGGTGTTTTGATTGCTATCGCGGATCCCATTTCTTCTTTCCTTGTAAACATAATGACTGAGCTAGAAATAATATGGGTATGTATCTGTTTAAACCATTGCGAATATATGTCTTGGGTGTTTGCTACCGGCTTCCTTTAAAGAATGCGTCTTTTGTATCTCAACTTCACAATGTCGTCAACGCAATCCCTGTTCGTTTTCCTGTAATTCTAATTATTCTGTTGGGAGACTTCAATTACCCAAACATAATTGTGGTCAAGCGATGGCCCTCGCCAGAGTACATTTTCTACGGAATCAAATGACTTTCTAGATGTTTTTGCGGATTTCAGTTTTTCGCAAATTGTTACGCAGCCCACTCAAATTTCGAATTCTTCTGCAACAATGTTGGACCTTGTGTTGACGACGTCACGCGAGGTAATATCACCCATCTCTTACTTGCCTGGTTTGAGCGATCATTCTTTGCTGCACTTTTTTTTTTAAATTTAACAGACAGTGTGTCTTTCACCATTCGAGGTTAAGCGTGTTTTTGACTATGCTCGTGCAGATGTCCCGGTCATTAAT
>JABSTQ010000235.1:0-33921 GCA_013358835.2 Ixodes persulcatus
AAAGGGTGTTTTGTACAGTACTCCCGTAGTGCGCTCCGTGTATTTGGTGCGGTGCCTCGTTTTCCTAGGATATGTTGAATCACTGGGATAGTTGATTCCACGGCACATCCGCGGCATCTTATTGGGTGCAGTAAAAACCACGGGCGCATTGTACCGAGCGGCAACTAAATAATATGGGTGACGGAGTGCATTTACTGAATTGAAACCGCCATCGCCATATTCCTGAAGCAGGGTTGCCTCTGTATATCTTTAATTCCTTTATTAGATTTTCTGCCACCTCAACCAGAGTGCCGTGAGGAAAAACCGCTCTCTCCAGTCGCGCTACCCGCTCCTCGTAACTTTCTTGGGCACTTTGCCTGCAAGACATCTTGAGAGCCGTCTCTAGACACATAGAGAAAATGCTCCTTTTTACTATTTTTAAATGAGCGGATTTAACGGAACTATACCCTTCTTTGAAAGCGCCTCATACATCCAGCAATTATGTTCATTCTTTAGACTTAAAGGCGGACTCCGTAAATGTTTTGATAGTATTTGACTTGGCTGAAATTTGGCAGACTGATTCAATAGCCCTTTCTAAACTGATAGCCAAAGTATGTTATGAAAATAAAAAAATATTCGTAAAGTCATTGAATTTTCAAATTACGCCACCCAAGAGTGTTCAAGGGGGCGAATCTTACAGGTAACAATGAGAAATCCATACTTTTTCTCTACCCGTGTACGTCAGCGGCGGGCAGGCGGACGAGCGAGCCGGACAGCAAAAGAAAACGACTTTTCGGACGTCAGTGATCGAGATTATTTTTACACAGTTTCAAGGTTGGAAATTCCTTCGCAATGGGTGCTTCGCGTAAGATTGTAACAGTGCCGGGAAAAGCTTTTTTTTTTACCATTGTTATTCTGTGAGAAAAAGGTGCGCTCCTCGGCAGCAAGGGAGGCCAGCCACGTCAAGGTGCTTGCGCGCGAGCTGTGTGCCGAGAGATGTAGAGTCACATGAATCACTCTCATTTCAGCTCGCAATACTTTCTAGCCGATTGCTGCGAATCAAGCATCCGTCTGCAGCTGGAACGACCTCAAGAGCGGCAAGCGCAGACATAAGCCGTCTGTGACCACTACGATATCCGTCGAGAAAAAAACTGGAAATTATAGCACTATAGTCGACATTTCGCGCTGTCAAATTGTTTGTTTACAATTATTCAGCGATTTTATTTGTTCATTGTTATGAATACTTTATCTGTTTCGGACACCGAAACTAGCTCGGGCTACTCTCGGATTTCCCCTCACGCAGCCGATCTGTTCAAGACGAGAAGTGAAACGTCTAAAACAAAATCAAGTCTGAGTTGAGACATGACTTTCGACTAATTGCTCTTTGTGTCTTGCACTAAAGGGGTTTAGGGAGCAGGTGTCGAGCTTCATTAATATACCATATAGCCGTTGCCAGGTTTGTCAAATGGTTGGCGTGCAATATTCTCTCGCAGAGGAGGTGGTGAATACGTCTATATTTTATTGCGGCGAAACGTAATATAGGGCTGAAAAGTTTTTAAATCGTGAAAATATTACGGTTGTTGAGGAAAGGCACGTAAACGTACAGCTGATGGAGGCTGTGTAAAACCCAAAACCTATTAAATAAAAAAAAAAGAAATCTTGCATAGAAACACCCCCCTTTTCCCCTTCTATGTGCACTCTTGAATGAGTGATTGAGCGCGTTGCATTACAAACTGAAAGTTAAAAAAAACAAATGATGTAAAAAGTGTTTGGAGAAATGTTAAACTTAAATTCAATTTATAATTTTATGTTTCATTTCTGCACTTCATGCACTTCAAGCAAATGTTCTTTATTTGAAAATGGTTAGCGTATCTGTGTATTTTTTACGCCTCTCATTGCACTTTGATCTTTGGCTTCGTAGTTGCGGTGTGCTTTTATATTTTCATTTTAGCATGACCTTTCTGAACAGTAACCTACCATCTGGCCTGCACAAATGCAGTATTTTCCTTTTTTGTTTTAAAGGTTAGCGACAATCACAGCATACAGGTGTTCGCAAAGTCGAGCATTGTTGGCCCCACAAGCACGGTTGCTCAAAATGGCATCGACCAGAATCGCTTTTCTGGATTGTTAATAACAATCCAGAAAAGCAATTCTGGTCGATGCCATTTTTGTTACATACATATTTTTTCTAAATTACTTAAGGACCAAAGTCCATATGCATGCTAAACGAATAGTTACACCTGCTGGCGTAAGCAAGAGTAAATGTTTCTAAAAAAAATCGAAGACAAATCGCGCGTTCGTTCACGCAAGGCGAGCGTGCCGGGCACCTTTAGGCTCCTTCCAAACATTATTTTATTTATTTTTTATTTATTTATGTGTTTACCCATTTACCCTAAAAACCCTTTCAAGCATTACATAGGGCAATCATAGGCAAAAGTAGTGCACTTAGTGTTACAAAGATGACGTTGGCGCAACATATAATAACAAAAAAACAAAAAATGCTTCCAAAATATAGGTAAGCAAAAACTACTTACATTGTTATACATTGGTTAGGGCGTTGGTAAATATCTGGGTTATTATCCGTGGTGCATGGGTAATTTGTCAAGAAATGTATTACGTGACTCTCTGACCTATCTTCGCCAGCGTAACTGCCAGCTTAATCGCCAGCTTCTGGTAGAAGTAGAACGGATTTGCTAACGATTTCACGAAACTAGCGAGCTGCGTCTTGAGCGTACCGAGTTGCAAAAGCGATTTTCTCAAAATCCCTATTGCTTCCGTTTTTTTAGAGCGCAGCTCTTAGGCGCCCGTTTCCGTTTTTTTAGAGCGCAGCTCTTAGGCGCCCGTTTCCGGCTTGAGCGGCGTCGGCGTCGCCGTCTGCGTCGGCATCGGCGTAACCGTAAGGTCACGTGACCCCCACAGGTGACGTGAACCCCCCAGGTCACGTGACCCCCCCCCCCCCTCCCGAGGTCACGTGACCCCCGTGAGGGGAGGAGGAGAAAGGAGGTGTATACCCTCCCCTCAGTACTCTTCCCTCCTCCTCTTCAAAAGCTGCGTTCCAATTCGGGGTTACAGGGAGTTGTAAACGGCTTTCATTTTTTGCTTTCTTTACTTCCTCATAATTTAGCACGTAGGCCAAGGTCATATTTTGAGCAACTAGAGATTATTATCACCTTCCGATAGCACGAACGCCCCTGCTTTCTCTCTGTTCGACGCGAGAAAGGCAGGCGCGAGCATACCCGATTGCCGGCCGCGCGCCTCGCTGCCCGCCGGGGGCGTCACGTTTGCATGGCGGGAAAAACTGGGGAAAAGCTGGGAAGAACGATGTTTCGGTTTCGGCAGCGCACAAAATATAACTTTTTTAATCATATAGAGTGAATTTGGGAAAACGATATAGCATTTCGGAATCAGGAAGCCATCCGCCTCCAGATGATGCCTTTGGATCCCGTAGCTCAAAAAATCGGCGGAGTTCCCTTTTAACCTGCGGTCCAGGAACTGCAATCGTCCTTCTTTTGTCTCGGCATGCGTGATTTTCAAGCCACTACAACATCATAAAAAACACCTCTAACGCCTCTGTCACGTCACTATTCAGTGTGTCAGCCTGTGCACTCAGAATGAGGAAATCATCCACATATCTGAAGACTTTGAACCTGTTCGAGTCCAGACTTGTGCTTGTTACTCTAAAAATGTAAATGATCACAATTACTAACTACCGAGCCTCAAATGTAATGGATTACCGTTGAAAAATTACTTTCACTGAAAAGTAACGAATTACTTTACTCCTTACATTACAAATTACTTTCACGTTACTTTTTTCGCACACTTATCCAGAAAAAAAATAGAAACAATTTTGATATTTTTCAAAAATGTTCTGCAACACTACTTTTCATTTCTCATACGCCCGCATTATGATAGTCCTCGTAAAAATAAAATATTGTATTTAAGGGAAATATTATAGGTGCACTTCGTTCACCTGTAAGCTAAGAAGGCACCGAAAGCTTCAACCGCACCCGCCATCCCGCTAGCTTACGGCCTCCGTAAATAATCCCTGGAATTGTGCAGACAAAGTTAGCAGTGCACATGCTCAGTAGCAGCGTCTACCTCCGCTACGAGATTCGTAGATAAAGAAGCGTTCTCCGAAAGCTCCCTTTCGACTTGGGTATGTCGCCTGTGATTCACAAGAAAGACAAAAACTTGGTTCTAGCGTTACAATGTATAGCCAATGCAGAATCCAAGTGTCCCCGCTTACCTTGTGTTGTTTCCCTCTATTAGAGTTTGTTGTTCTTGGTGAGGACAATGTGTTTTTTTGGCAAACAAATTATGCACTAAAACTCTATGTTTCCGTTCTCTTTAATGCCCAGAATTTTGAACGTGTCATTAGGAGATGGCCATGAATACGGCGGACACTTCCTGACCGAAAACTCGACAGTCAGAGAAGAAGTGGCAGTTTCAGGTTATCGATCCTTCATTGGTTCTCACTTTCATACAAATATTCGTGGAGGCCAAGGAAGGGGAGGGCATAGAGAGCGAAAAAAGCGGTGGCCATCGGTCTCACAAAACAATAGAGGATCACATCACTTTTGCGAGTTCCTTCTCTCTCTCTCTCAGCACTCATTAGATGACCTAACCGCCCCCACCCCCTTTTCTATGTTGACAGTGGACTGTAATGTGAGGAGTGGACTCGACCACCATGCCCAGACAAGTAAACCGAAAGATGGATCGTCCGGACCGTCGAAGACGATGCTCTTAGTTTCGTACCGGGCGCTTTTAAGCCGTGTCTCAGCGTGCTAGAATGCAGTAGCGCACATCAAAGACAAATATATTTCGACACCCTCGCGCGACACTACATCGTGTGTTACGCGAGTTGTGAACCCAAGAATTAGGGGGGTACGGACCCGAGTTTGATATCTGTGCAGGCGGCGGGAGACGTCAAAATAGTTGGGAAGGGTGAAACGGTGTAAAATACAAAAACAAATAAACACGAAGAGCTTTCCCCTGCCCGGGAGGAGAGGAAAAACACGATGGAAGTTGACGGAGAGCCTACTCGGCGTTGTCTTACTTGTTATTTTTCTTTCATATGTATATCTACATATCTTGCCCGTTTTTCTAGTGGTTCTAGTGGCCGGTCATACAAAGAAACGTGTTTTCTTTTCGGCTAGTTTACCCTTCCTGATGTTTTCTATTTAGTTGAACTTGCTGTCTTTATACTGCTGAATGTTCTGCTCGTATTGCTCTAGTTACTGTATTATGCTTATATATTTAAAAAGTAACGAATAATTGAAGTAATCTTTTACAAATATTTAGTAACAAAATTACGCTTCAACTTACTTCCGAAAAGAAGTAACGAGTCAATTACAAAATTACTTGAAAAAGTAACGGTTTACAAGAAATTTGTTACTTGTAACGGATTACTTCCAAAGTCTGTTCGAGTCCCACAGTTTCTAAATGACTCTTCCGCGGAGGCCTATAAATATGTTGCACGATACAGGCGGCACACAAGAGCCGATGCAAATACCCCACTTTTGCGTAAAGAGATCCCCTTCACAAGAAACAAACGTGTGCTTTAAGTAAAAGGTCAAAAGATCTAGAAAATGTTCGACGTTAATGCCACAGGAGCTTTGGATTGAAACAATTGTGCCGTAGCATCATTTTCTAGCGCTTTTGACTTTTGACTTATATGAGACATCTGCTTTTTTTTTTTTTTTGGGGGGGGGGGGGGGGGGTGGGGGGTATCTTTGTGCAAAAGAGGGTTATCTGTATCGGCCCTTGTGGAGCGCCTGTTTTGTGCAACATTTTTCTAAGTGTCTGCGGAAGGTCCATTTCAGAGAACTTCCGGGACTCGAACATGTTCAAAGTCTTCAGATATGTGGATGATTTCCTCCTTCTGAGTAAACAGGCTGACACACCAACTTGTGATGTGACGGAGGTGTTGGAGGTGTTCCCTTGGCCTGAGAGGCCAAGGGAATTGGGACTGCAGTTCCTGGTCCTCAGCTTAAGTCTCCACAATGGCCAAATTCGCTGGATGCATGAGCCACCTCTACTAAAAAAGGTGTACGAGCCCAAATGGCAAACCATATGGCATAGTATAAATTTATATGGTTCCATATGGCTGAATCATGCAGAGCCATACCTTACACATATTGTTCCGTATAGTTGGATATGGCTGAACCATACAGAGCCATACGTTACAGATTTGCTTCCGTATAGTTGAATATGACTGTACCATTCCATACACAAATGGTTCCGTATAGTTGTATATTGATATGGTTACTCAGAACAGTACAATACTCAACCGTATACGTCCATAACACTGCGAACAATTCCAATGTATTACAGGTATGAACTGTATCTAACCATGCGGCACTAAATCGTAAAACCATAAAGAACCATGTGACCCATATGGTAGTTTGGCTTCAGAAGCGGTGGGGCTAGTGGCGTTTATAGCGAACTTTCGGTCAAACGATGTTCAACTTCAACAATTTTGTAGTTTACTGGAGGCACGTTTTTCATTAATATAAAATTCCAATACCGCACCAATATGTAGCGTCGTGGGTAAGTTTTTTACTGGGGATCCAGCATAGCAGTTTTGACCTTTGCAGTCAGGCACGAACGAGAGAAATAGCAGGAATGTCGCGGCTTAAATTACTTTCACTGGCGAATCTCCCTGCATTTCTTAGTTTATAAATATATTTTAATATTGTCATACGCAGTAGATGCCCCGACAAGGGCGCCCCTTGTGGCAAACGGGTCGGTTTAATCTTGAAGCTTCTGCAGTCGTTTTGTTGGTTGTGGGTTGTAGCGGCAACGTCAGTAGCGGGTTTGCGCTGTAGTTTCATAGATGGCTATTTCGCACCACAAGGAATACAACAGTTGCTGCGCATTCGGCTGAAACGGCACGTACAAGAACGCGCCCAGCACAAAGTTTTACGGATTCCCAAGCTTCTCTTCAAGGCCGCACGAGGCGGAGCGCCGCGCGATCAGGGGATGGGTGCGACTTGTGCGTCGATGCAAGTAACTGGCGTTTCTCACCTTGCAGTTCGCGTTTTGCTTGAAGCTGCTGACGAATAATACAATTAAATCTTTCTAGCGACGATTGAACAACAAGGAAACCTACAACAAACTCTGAGTTATGCAACAAACACTTTACCGGGAAGGAGCAGCGGAACGAGGTCGCCCACCCAAGCAACAACCCGTCAATCTTTCCATTAGCCTAACGCATGGTTGTCCAAACGTTTGGGCTAAAGGGGCCAGATTGGGAATCTGTTGCTCTCTGGACGGCTGGTAAATAAATAAATATAAGTGATAAATAAACTTAATAAAAAATCCTAAATCAGCTCCACCAAATTGAAAGCTAGTAAAAAAATAATCTAAAGTGGATGACATTTTGTACTTTATTATAAAATTTAATGTTTAGCTAATTATTAAATTACACAAAAACTGGAAGCCAGAAAACTTACAAGGCATAAATCAAAGCTCATAGGAACTTGGCACGTCCACGGACGGCAAAATGCTAATGAGAATGATAGAACTGATGCTGATAATATGCAATAGATGGTATTCCCTGGTGGTCATTGCTGAGCTCCCTTTTGCTGAGCACGCACTGTTGGCAAGCTTCCAATACGCCCATATGCATTGCAATGACGTCGCATCATTCATTTCGCACCACCGCGGAAGATTGAGAGGGGAAAGCTGCCCTTGTACGAATTATGAGTGACAGGTTAGTCTTCTAGAGGGAGACTAGCAATGTCTCGGCGAGCCTTGAACACACAAAGGAGAGTCCCGGTGAGAAGATAGATTCTCCTTCTCCTGTGTGGCATGTGCTGTGAGCAGTCGCATAAATTACGGCGTCCAGTGTATACCATCAATGGATACGACACATGACACAATTGCAATATACATAAGAAGGCAAAGGAATTTTAACTTACGTAGTTACAGATATGAAATAGGACTAAAAATGGTGAGGCTGCTGATGGCAATGTCCAATTAATAATATGAGGAGAAGGCGCGCCTTATCGATACGCAGATAGTGTCTCAGTTTTTTACCCTGTAAAATATTACCGTAATTTTAGAAACACTTTTTTCTTAATTCTCACGGACCTTGTGTGCGTTTTTTAGTTAACGGACATAAAACCCGTTTTTTTAGGTTGAACAAAATAGTATTAGTTGTGTGCCAAGGAGTACTGTAGTAGAGAAGTAATTTATTAAAAGTTCATTTGTCTTTTTAATCCAGCTAAAGGCAATTACTTATAGTAAAGAGGCCAAGGACAATACCAAGAATCCTACAGCACCCTGTAAAAGGTACAAAAAAGGGGGTTGAAGGAAATGCAAAATAAAAAATAAATAAAAGAATATAATTCACAATAAAGCACGCAGGCACTACCCTACCTTACTGGTAGTGAAGGTGGCGAGTTGCATGTCTATCAACGAGGTAGAGGGCCTTGGAGGTATAAACTGGCAGCTAAAAGTGACCCCCAATTGGCCGCCGCCATGTTGCTCATTTTTGACCACTAGACACGTGGCCTTATAGTGTTATGTGTAAATTTTAAGGAAGTTCCGCACACAAATAATTCCTTATTGATCTTTAATGACAGTACCGACCAAATAAGCTTGGTTTTGTTTGTTTTAAGTCCAAAACGTGTTTTTACGACAAAACCTCGGGCTGCTTCGCAATGCTTCCGGTAGATGCCGTCAGCCGGGATACAGTATTTAGGATATATATCGTAGCTAGTCACTGATCAGTGACACTAACGGTATTGAAAAAAATAGTTTATTACGTTTTTACAGCCATCGCAATACAAATCTCGTCTCAGTTTCGCGTAAAATCCGCAGGTTTTGGTACGGCCAAGTGTCTAGTGGCCAAAAGTGTACAGAATGGCTGCAGCCATAAGGGGGTCACTTCTAACTGGTGAGCAAAATACCAGTTTATAGCTCTAAGTCCTTCTACCTCGTTGATGTCTACTGAAGTTTTCGAGCTTGTGATCATTGGTAGCGGGGTTCTCCGTGAGTGCACATAAAGGGATTGTCAGAACAGTGAAGATCCCACCAAGAAGGAATGCTGTTGCTCTACAGTAGGAAACAGTTAAAAGGCACTGGCACAATTCTTGCAAACAAACAGTGCGGTCTCATGACCTTGCAGTTACACAGCATTGTCTCGGAGGCATAACATGACGACCCACTGGAGGTCCACACTTGAGATAACTTTGGCCGTGCAGTGAAGGGCCAGAATTCAAGCCAATGTCAGAGCAGTGAGTTATCCGGAGTGAGCATGGCTGCCAAATAGTGTAAGTTGCCCTTTGCTTAACACTTTCAACTGATCTTACAAGATCAACATTATAGGAGTCTCATATGATGCTGCGATACTCTAGGTATGGCGGGACAGGGCTGTGAAGGGCACCTAAGTCTGTTATGGCCTCTGCAATTGGACATGCAGAGTACAAAGTTCAGTATTCCGCATGTTTAGGACAAAATTGCAGACATACTCTGTGGTGTTGTTCAGCAAACCCTCGTGGTTTCTGCGGTCACCTGATAAGGGGCACCAGGATCAGGTCGTCCATAACAGCAGTGTAGTCGATTGCTGGGAGGCATTATCACAATGAATAAACATGTTGAGAACAATTCGATTGAGCACACTGTCGTGCCGAACTGTCCAGCACTTGGGTCACTGGAAATAGTTTCATGTTAAACACTGCACTCTGAGCGACTGACCTTGAACACTTCTAGTATGCACACATTTAATTATTTCGTGTTAATGATCACCAGTGGCTCGCTGAGCAAGTCGTAGGACACAGCTTTAATGGAAGGCGGGGCAGCACGCACTGTATAGCAGCACCTTGTCATGCTTGTGGGAGGCTCCAGCTTTAGGTTACGGCGTCGCCAAAAGGGTAATCGGAAAGCAGGGTTGGGCAGTATTGCGATACAAATGTATCGCGATAGTATTTCAGAAATACATTTCGCATCTGTATTTCTGTATTGCGATATATTTTTTTCACCAGTATCTGTATTCCTCTATCGAAATAAATTTGGAATGTTTCTTTGTATCGCGATACAATCAGGATGAGATGTATTTCGTTACATTTCTTAAGAAATACTCCCCTGTGATGTCCAATGTGGAAACTAGATGGCGCCACATCCCCGCTGTTTGGTATGCGTCAAAGGAGCCCCAAAGGCGAGGCCGCGACGGGTGGGGGAGATGCATGGCGGTGCGTTGGAGAACGGACGCACGAGGCCTACGATGTTGAAATAAAGTAATCGAGTTTTGCTTCGTTACCTGTGGTCGTCTCCCTCGGCAACACACAAACGACACTACAAGTCTGGTGACGAGAATGGGATGCCGGGGAAGACCGCAAGAAGATCCAGCTCGACGGAACGTCTAGAGAAGACGCCAAAAGAGATCCGAGAGCAAGACCGCAAGACCACGCCGGTCGAGAGCTGAACAAAGAAGCCGCCCTAGAACCAAGTAAGCAGTCGCCATGGACCTTCGCGTCCCAAGCATTCCTCCGTTCGATCCGCATGCTGATCCAACTTCTGTGTCTCAGCGCTGGATGCGATGGCAAGCAAGATTCGAGAATTATCTCATCCCCTCCCATGTCACGAACGACGAAAGAAAGCGCGCACTGTTGCTACACCTCGCGGAAGAAGCCGTTCACGACATTTTCATCACACTCCCGAACACGGGCACTCTTTACGAGACCGCGGTCGAGAAACTGAAAGCTCACTTCGCGCCAAAGAAGAACGCAGTTTTCGAGAGACATGTGTTTCGGCAAGCGAAGCAAGAGCCGGCAGAGACTATCGACCAGTTTCATGTGCGTCTGCGGCAACTAGCCCTAACGTGCGAGTTTGCCGACGTGGATGCAGAAATCCTGTCACAGATTATAGAAGGCACCGCGTCGACGAAACTGAGGAGAAACGCGCTTGTGAACCGGACATGTAGTTGGAGCGGCTATTGCTCGAAGGGCGCAGCCTCGAGAACGCCGAAAGACAAGCCGCCGACATAGAGAGAAAAGTGTCGGTGCCGGTGAACAAGGTATCGCCAAAGAAGAAACCGTGGCCCCGAAAAACACAGAAAAAAGAAGTTCCCCAGACGAAGACATGCACGTGTTGTGGGAGAGGTTGGCCACACGATGGAGGCAAGGAGAAGTGTACATCATGGGGATCAACTTGCCGCAATTGTAACAAGAAAAACCACTTCGCCAAAATGTGCAGAACGCGCGAACAAGAGCAAGTCAGAACGGTTCAAGAACTGGAACCAACTCGGAGCGAAGACGCTTCTGGAGAACTGTACTACGTGCAGCAGAAACACTCCAAGATCCCCAGTGTGACTGTAGAAGTAGAAGGAGTCGAGATCGAAGGCTACGTGGACTCAGGAGCTGGAGTTGACGTAATGGGAGAAACAACTTGGAGGGACAAGCTTAAAGCACCTTTGGAAAAGACCGACATTCGCCTAGTGCCCTATGGAATGAAGCAACCTCTTCCAGTGGTTGGGGTGTTTAAAGCCAAGATGAAAGCTCGAAAGAACACCACCCACACGAGTGTATACGTCATCAAGGGCATCATGCATCCCTTCTGAGCTACCAGACAGCAGCAAGTTTGGGTCTCATTCATGTGCTGAATAGCATCGAAGAAAAGTCCCAAGTTGATTCTGTCAAGGAGTTTCCCAGTCTCTTCGCTGGATTGGGAAAACTAAAGAATTTCCAGGTCAAGCTCCAGATAAAGGAAGATGCGAAACCAGTCGCTCGCTCACACAGAAGAATTCCATTCAAGATGCGAAAAGGAGTTGAAGACGAGCTTAAGAGACTAGCAGAACTGGACATAATTGAGCCAGTCAAAGGTCCGACCCCTTGGGTTTCCCCTATTGTGGTTGTACCGAAGCAGAACAACCCCCAAGCAGTGAGGATGTGCGTGGGCATGAGAGAGCCCAACGTTGCTATAGAACGAGAGAGGCATGTCATGCCTACGGTTGAAGATGTCATTGGTATCCTGAATGGAGCCAAGTACTTCACAAAACTTGACCTGAATGAGGGCTACCATCAGTTGGAGCTGAATGAACCATCAAGCCAGATAACCACGTTCTCAACAAACGAAGGACTAAGAAGAGACAAGAGACTTCCCTTTGGAGTAAACTCAGCAGCAGAGATCTTTCAAGATGTCGTCCGACAAGTTCTTCCTGATGAAGAGGGCATAATCAACATCAGTGATGACATTTTGGTGTCAAGGCGAACAGTAGAAGAACGCGACAACAGACTTCGCCTGGTTCTAAATGCCCTCCAGGATGCCGGACTGACCCTGAATGGAAAGAAGTGTGTGATCGGTGCAAGCACTCTCAGGTTCTTTGGACACGTGTTTTCAGCATCGGGCATCACTTTGGACCCAGCCAAGGTAGAAGCAGTCACTCGGATGGCCCCGCCGAGCAATCCATCTGAGGTCCGAAGCCTATTAGGTATGGTCAACTACAGCAGCAGGTTCATCCCAAGACTAGCGCAAATGGCCGAACCTCTTCAAGCACTGACTCATGCCAAGAACGTCTTCAAATGGACCAAAGAGCACCAAGAAGCCCTAGAGAAGATCAAGATGGAAATGGCTGCCAGCCATTCGCTCGACTTCTATGACGACACCAAAGAGACGCATCTCATCACAGATGCCGGTCCAAGTGGACTGGGTGCCATGCTTACTCAAGAATCAAGAAACGATAAGCTCAGCATCCTGGCCTACTATAGCCGAGCACTCACGCCGACAGAACAACGATATCCCCAGATCGACAAAGAGATGTTGGCAATAGTATCAGCAGTGGAACATTTCAGGGTGTACCTGGCAGGAGGAGTCTTCACAATCAAAACATACCACAAGCCCCTGGTCTCCATCCTCCAGAATCCAAGTGCGAAGCTGTCAGCCAGGTTGGAACGTCTCAATCTGAGACTGCAGCAGTACAGCTACAAGGTAGAACACATCCCTGGAAAGGACAACCCCTCGGACTACTTGTCAAGACACGTCCAAGACTCTGACTCGGAGTCCGAAGAAAGCAGAGCCACTCTAGAATATGTTTGATACGTGTGCACCACGGCTGTGCCAAAAGCGATGACAATGGAGGAGGTGGAGAAGGCCAATGATGGAGACCCACTCATGCAGAAACTAAAGAGCGCCATCCTAGAAGAGGATAAAAGGGCGTCAGACAAGATGAGGGGAGAAGAGACGTTAAGGCCTTTCGTTCACATCCGTCAAGAGCTCACTGTAACTGACAACGATGTCATCCTGAGAGGCACGAGACTAATACTCCCAGAGGCTCTACATCTGAAAGCGATAGAAATTGCTCACAGAGGACACCAAGGCGCCGTGAAGACCAAGCAGCTCATTCGAGAGAAAAACTGGTTCCCTGCGTTGGATAAGAAAGTAGAATCTGTGGTGAAGAACTGCCGAGCCTGTCAGAGCACAGTGTCGAAAGAGAAGCCACCACCACTCAAAATGACGGATCTTCCTGCTGGTCCTTGGCAGGCGTTGGCAGCAAACTTTGCAGGTCCCTTTCAAGGAGGAAAGTATCTTCTGGTTGTAGTGGATGAATACTCACGGTTTCCTCTGGTGACGACGCTGCCATCTCTGAACACTGAAGGAGTAACATAAAAAATGCAAGAAATGTTTTCCGTCCACGGCTTGCCACTGAGCATCAAGACTGACAATGGACCGTCGTTCTTTAGTCAAGATTTTGCCATGTTCATGGCCGAGAACGGAATAAAACACCATAGGGTGACACCGTTGTGGCCACAGGCTAACGGGGAAGCGGAAAGATTCATCAAAAACATCAAGAAGACTGTCGAGGCAGCGACAGTGGAGGGGAAATGTGGGAAACCGAACTGCAAGAATACCTGTTGAACTACAGGGCAACGCCACAGGGGACAACCGGTCTGTCTCCAGCTGAACTACTCTACGGGCGGAAAATGAAAACGAAGCTCCCTGAAGTCACCGCCACAAGGAATGATGGCCAAGTGAGAGAAAGAGATCAGCTCAAGAAGGCACAGATGAAACTGTATGCCGACAGGAAACGCCACGCTGTGCCTCATAACCTTCAAACTGGAGATCTCGTGCTACTGAAACGGCCCGTGACTCTAACACATGAGTCCCATTATGACCCAGACCCTTATACGATTACACGTGTACAAGGGACAGCTATAACTGCACAAAGAGGTGGCAAGAGAACGATTCGAAACTCATCATTCTTCAAGAAGATCGAGAAGACTTCCGAAGTTGCAACTGACGATGACTTTGACAATCCAATTAGAGACTATATGCCCACAGATCAAGACGATCAACACGCTGACACGAACGCCTCTGGCGACTCCATTGGTCCGTTTGAAGCAACCCCTCGGGCACCACAGAGACAGCTGCCGATCCGATCAACAAGGAACACAAGACCACCCCAGTTGAGGGATTACGCAGTACTGCAGTGTTGCGCAATGGGCAGCCCCATTTCATTCCAATTTCATTCCGGGGAATTAGATTTTTCGATCATTCAATTCTTTTCAACTCCTAGGAATGGTGATAGTGGGCCCATTCCCACTCCTGGAATGGCTGAATCGTTCCATTCCATTCCTCTAATTCCTAAACGTAAAAATTGGCACTTGACAGCTACATTGTGTTGCCGGCATAAGCAGCATAAAGCTGACATTATCAAAGGCATAGACAATTGCAAAAAAAAAAAACTAAATGCCTAAAAAAAACACTGATTTTACTAAGCGGAGCGCTGGTGGCACAAAGTGTTTCTTTACATTGTACTGCAAACATCGAGAAAGCCCATTGATATGTCGATGCTTGTTTAAAACATCGGTCTTTCGACCACGTGGCTCGCAAAAAACAGCAAAACTTAAATCCACAAATTTGTTTCTTGCAAACCTTTTAGCATTTTTCTTCTAGGACACGTGGCCAGCGTGTTTGTTTGATAAGACCATAAAAATATCCAGTTCGTGCGTGGCGCAGAAAGAAGCTATATTACTGTATTCTTCAAATACCTGCACAGCAATACGGCTAGTACGCTGCTGGAAGCGACTGAGTGAATGACGTTTTAGCGAACAGCGACATTTGACCGAATCGACGTTTTAGCGAATAACGGGGGCGCGCGTTAACCCATCCCCCGCGCTGCACTTACGCCGCTTCGCGGCGACAGTCTGCGGCGGCCCATTACAAAAATGTGAACCCACTTGGCCCACCCGCAAAACGCCGCTTCGCGGCGTCCGACTAGTCGCTAAAGTATCATTCGGTAAAACGTGGTCGTTTGCTAAAACGTCATTCGATCAAGTGAGTGCCTCCCCCCTTACAAAGTGCAACCTCTACGGCGCAGCACGAGAGACTGTATAGACGATGTCACGAAACTGTCGTTCTGCAGGTCTGGTCAGTTCGGTCACGCGACAAGAGCGGTGACAACGATCTACTTCACCTTACGATGGACCGCAACAGACAGCATGAGAGCCATCGAAACCAATCCAGTGCTTTCTGAGTGTCGCGTGACCCTGGGGTGCAGCAACGCGCCATGCGTGTAGTCCCCCTCACGGGGCTGGATTGCCTGGGGTGACTTGTAGCGTCCGCAGCGGTCCATGACAAGGTGAAACACAGTAGGCAGAGTCTAAAGTCAAAGGAAATGAGTGGGAACAGGCTAGCTTGCTCCCACTTGAATGTAAAACATATAACACAGAAAACAAGCATCGAAACAAAGACCAAGTAAAAGGCGGACTTACACGTAAAAATGCAGTATAAGAAGACAAGCGTCAAAGCAAGGCGCAAGAGGAAAGGCGAGAAGTGAATCTCGCTTTGTTTTTATGCCGAAGCAAGCCCAGGTTTCGCACTTCAAAGGAGTGCGCGCGAATGAACGTGGAAGGCAGCAGGGTTGGCCGCCTGCTAAACAACGCTCCTCGAACTGTAAGAAAACAATAACTGATCATCTTTCGGCAGCGCGCGAGTCAACGAGTTATCAGAGCTCTGCGAGTGATGAGTCGTCCCCCGCTTCCAGATCTGAGTCTGTGCGCGCGTGTATTCCCCATGCCTTGGTTTCTTTTGCTTGGTGCTTGGTTTCTTCTTTCGCTCGCTCTCGTGTAACGCCAGTAAAGCCCGTCGCCTGCGCAAAAGGCGCCACCGCCACCCCCCCCCCCCCTCTCCCTCCCCCTTCTGCTCTTTGCTTTGACGCTTTATTGCATTTTTTGCGTATAAGTCTTTTCGAGTTCCGCGCGTTAGCTGTTTCCCGCCCGCTCATTTTATTTCTGAGCAACTGGCTCGCTGACTGGCTCAATTTCGCTGACCGCAAAAAAAAAAAAAAAAGAAAAACTGGGCCAATTCTATTCCCATTCCATTCCAGACAAAAGGCATCTAATTCCATTCCCATTCCATTCCCCTGAAGGTTGCCGCCATTCCATTCCCATTCCATTCCGGGGTCGCAAAAATTCGGAATGATTCCGGAATCATTCCAACTCCTTAGTGGCAACTCCGCAACACTGCGCAGTAGAGTTTCGCCGAGAAGTTTTTTTAAAAAAAGCAAGAGTGGAAATGTGATGTCCAATGTGGAAACCAGATGGCGCCACATCCCCGCTGTCCGGTATTCGTCAGAGGAGCCCCAAAGGCGAGGCAGCAACGGGTGGGGGAGATGCATGGCGGTGCGTTGGCGAACGGACGCACGAGGCCTACGATGTTGAAATAAAGGAATCGAGTTTGGGTTCGTTACCTGTGGTCGTCTCCCTCGGCAACACACAAACGACACTACAAGTCTCCCCCCCCCCCCCCCCCCCCCCCCGAAAAAAAAAGTCCAAACACTTTTTTGTTACTTCTGAGGGCACCAGGGTCAAGGAGATGATGGGGCATTGTTACTATGCTGACCAAGGTTCTTTCCGATCCTCCAAACTATATTTCTATGCGTCCTCTTCTCCCTCTTGAGAGGTGTTGCGTACTCGGGGACTCGAACCAGGTGGCCGGCCAGGAGTGGAGTCGGAGCATCTTCTGCCGCAGCTCCTTAGAGGGATTTCTTGAGTCATTGTTTGCTGGCATCCAATGTCCGCTTATAAACGTGTCTCTTGCCTTAGCGTGCACAGTACACCCAGCCGGCAAAGCTGAGTCACAGTTTGTTGCAGCACGAGCCTGGCGGTGGCTGACTTGAAACAGTAGGATGACTCACGCAGTGAAGTTCAACACTTATTCGAATGAGTCTGCGGCTGCGCCCGTAATATTGCACCGCTAAAGGGTACGTCATCAGCCGACGTGAACGTGACTCGCTGCTCTGGTGATCCGAAAGCCAGGAAGGAGGCCAGACGTGGCCTCGCTGTGCCGACCCATACTTCGCACACCTGTGCTGCGACTCATCTCAAGCGCGCTGTTTCTTGGAGAGCTCGCACCTGTGCCAGCAATATCAGGTCACAATCGACGAAATCTCTGTTTGGATGATGCTAAGCAAAACTTGAGGACTGCAATCCATGCGTTGGTGACAGAGGGTCGGCCGGAAGGATCTTCACAACAGGGATGCCACCGCATCGTTTTTTCAACCATAACAGAAGATAAGACATGTGTTCCAGGATGCTTCAGGTGGTCCATTATTCTCAAAAATTCCAAATGACACTGCCTGCGCGATCTTCAACGAGGTAACCTATAACGAAAGTACGTGTTGTCCTCTTATACAGCAGCGTGGTAAAGTTTCATGTTCATGGCCACACCTACAGATAAAGAATACCAGTTCCTTCCACCGTGACGTCATGTGATTATTGTTGACAGGGGCGTCCTTATGGTACAGGGGGTGATGTTTTGATGGGATTTTGGGTGACATAGAATTGATTTAGAGGTTGAAGTCTTTTCGCATCCTCCGTAAGACAGACAAGATGTCAGCGAAGAGACCACGGTTAGTCCTAGCTGGAGCGTTTTTTTTTTTTTTTTTTTGAGCCCATTGAAGACTCCTCGTCCTCCGAAACCACTACCTTCAAGGCAAAGTGCCTAACCTATGGGAAAGTAATTTCGGGATCAAAAACTTCCACTTAAAACTTCAAGCTTCATCTCAGTTGGCGTCTCAAACAAATTTTAAAAATGTATTGCAGTATCAGTATTTCTGTATTTGTATTTGTGCCCTCCCCAAAATGTATTGCTGTATTTGTATTTCCGAAGACTTTTTGCCTCTATTTAAAATGTATTTCCGATACGTATCGGGATACATTTTTACAGATATATTTCAGTATCAGTATTTCAGCTACTATTTTAATGCATCCCAGTATTTGTATTTCCAAATACATTTTGGGGTATTTCTGCCATACCTGTCGGAAAGGTACCACGACCAACACACCTCTACCGTTGTTAGCAAGATTCTCCCTGTAAGCAGTGTGCTCCCCTGTATGAATCGACAAGGTCACCGCCATAAAGCGAATCCAGCATCCACGTTTTACATACCGCTAGAACTGTCGTGGGATGCGTCTCGGGAGTGAGGGAAGGTGCAGCGGCTTATTCGGGACCAAGTGCCCATTTTGAGAACAATAGTGAGAGTTGAAGCAACGCAGAAGGCTCGCGTCTCTCGGCGTCACCTGTGGAATGACCATTCGAAGAGTCGGGACACTGTAAAAATAAGAGCGCTTTCACATCGAAGAGCTCACCGCTGAAGGGGGGCTACTGAGGACAATCTACGACAACTTTGCGTTGTCGTAGATTGTCTTTCCCCAGCTTGGTCATGTACAGTCGACGCCGTAAACGTGCGGGAACCAAGTAAACGAAGTGAGGCTCCCGGACGCGGTTCGTGTGTGCCGACGACGTCCGAACCATGGTACGAGCAACCATTGCTGGGGGCTTGCTTCCAAGAAGACTGGATATCCTTTCCGGCGGGCACACGATATCTCGACAGCATGCTTGTTGCTGATGCGGATCGCAGGAGGTGGATAACAGGAAAACCAATCCACAACATGGGTCGAGCACGGCACACGGGTGGTAGCCGCCAACAGAGCCGCTATGTTAAAATGAAACGAAGCCAAGCTTTAGCTTAGTACACAATGCAATCCAACATGCTTTATTACAAATAGTTATATAGATGTCAAACAGCTTTTTGTATTTGAATGTTTAAATTTAAGTCGAATAAAACAAGCACATTCACGTTGTGCCGAATGAGCTTGGTAGGAAATAACAAGCATCGCCGCATCGCCATTGTAAGAAAAGAACTGGCGTGTGCCCTCCGGCCGACCACGTGGCCAGGCTTTGAGCAGCTGCGTAGCGAAGTATTTTTTTGTTCATCCTTCATTTATTCTTTCCTCTCGTGTGCATAGACTATTTCAGAAGAATAATTTTTTAGTTTTAAATTTGTTTAGCGTAGGTTTCAGCGTAGCGGAAGGAAAAGGGGAAACGTGGTGCAACACATGGTTCACACCAAGACGCGGGTCACGTGTCGCTAGGCGTGTTTCAAACGTCTGGCGGGACGAGATGTTTGAAGGCAGGACTGGAGATGCCGAATGTCGAGTGCGGCGGGTGTTCAGGCTGGTGCTTCCTCGAAGAGACGCCTTTCGCTAGCATCGAGGAGGCGAGAGACAAAGAGTTCAGGTGCAAGATGTGCTAAAGTGTGGACGCGGTGTGCGGGATGCTCGAGGGGACGAGGAAAGAGCTCGGGGCGGAACGCGAGAGACTGGAAAAGCTGGAAGCGGGGTCAGATTTGCCTATACATTGCAACACGTGTGACTGTGTTCCGCTACTTCATCAGATAAGGATTCTGGGGAGAAGCCGAGAGACGGTCGCTCGTGAGCTATTGGATGCATTCCTAATAGAAAAAGAAGTGGGACGGCTTGTGTCAGCGACACTTCTATAGTGCTTCATAGCAATGAATTTCAGTTTTTGAATGATCGGGTACAAAATTAATCAACTTTTATGTGCTGCTGCTTCGCCTGACGTGTGTATATATGCTTGCTCTTCCTGAAAAAAAACTAGCTGAAAGTTAGCGCTTGTCTTGTATACTTTTTGTTCGTATTTTGTGCGCTATTTCATGTTTAACTAAGATGAACCAATTAGCCCAACAACGTACCCTACTAGCTTCTTTCTCCACTGCACTCATCGAACGCGTGAGAACGTTAAATGCCTGGCGTCCGACCTTTGTCTTTCGCATTCAAACTCGTTCGTTGAGTGCAGTATAGACAAATGCAGCTAGCTTTGCGTCTACTCACTAATCATTCCAATCAAAGATTGGCGCTCTGGCGTCCCCGTGCGCTCTGGTATCCTCCTCTCCTTCAGTTTTCTGGCGCATACATTGATGCGTCAATTTTCAGTGTTAGAAATAACAATTCTTACTCTTATTAATACTAGATATATGCAATGCATCATATAAGTTTATATTTATGGTCTCAATTTTTTATGAAATTGAATCAATTAGGGCTCGGGGTTATTTCATTTGCAGAACATTTTGAAATTGAGAGTCGTATGTCGTGTATCTTTCATCATCCGGTGATGCATTGGCAGAAGAAATGTTTGTGATTGTTCTCAAAATGTGAAAGTTTTGAAATTACATTATTTTCAATATTAGGTTATATTAAGTCAGGCTTAAAGATTAATTCGATAGATCCTTTTCCAACGTCCGTGACAACTCCTGTCCGCCATTGCTTTGTCACATACTCTGAGCATATATTGAAATCGAACTCTGCATCAGCGTTCGACAAGGTCCCGGATCCAGTCACGCACTTCGTGAGCAACCAATGGTGACCGCCAATGTTGCGTGATGGACTTTGGAAAAGGGTCCATTGGTTAAAGAAATACTGTACCAAGTATTTTACAAGAACATGCAATGTGACTGTCTGTTTTTTTACATTGCTTTCAGACGCCTATCTCAGTTTCATCAGCCTGCGATCAACCGAGAAGGCAGAGGCAGCTCGCCTCAAACAAATGCATCATTACATACGCGAGCTGGGTCAGAGCCTGATGCCGAAGGGCAAATAAGCGAGCCTGCGGGTGGAATGCATGTTCACAATTTTTTGATGTAGCATTCCTCTGTGCATGCACTTTCTGCTATCTTGCATAGGCTTTAGAATGAAAGCGTTTCTCTGCTGAACTTCACTTTTTCCTTCTCTTGTTTATAAACCCTGTGCAACTTATACTAATGCAGCATGGTATCTTACTTTTCGTGAGATGCATAAACACAACTCACTATCATATAATATTTTGGAAGGATTGCTGGAAATTCTATACAAAACTATCTTATACAAGTATGACGCAAAGCAGTTATGAACCACATGCAGTGACGGGTGGCTTATGCGAACCAAGTGGTTAATATAGACCGATATACATTGACACGCGGCCCTGACGTCGCGCCGCTACGGTAGCGCTGCTACTGCGAATCTGGTTCCTGCCCACGCGCAGCGCACACACCTCATGTGGAAACTGAGCATTTGCCCAAACCTCGTGAAGGCTTGTTTGTAAACAGCTCGTTGGCCAGTAGATCATATCAACCATATAAACTGCATAAATAATATCCATACCAACCATATGGACCATACGAACCGTGCAAACCATACCGCCCGTACCGACCGTACGACCCATATCAACCATATATGCCCCATACGACCCGTAGCGACCGTATGACTTGTACCAACCGTATGACCCATACCAACCGAATGACCCTTACCAACCATATGACCCGTATCCCATAAGGCTATATGAATATCCATATGAAAAATTCATACGTTTTTTTTTTTTTTTTTTTAGTAGGGACGTTCAAAGAAAGGTATACTTCCGCTTAACTCCGCGCATTCAAAAATAGTAAAAAGAAGATTTGCCTCTATGCACTGCCTTTACCAGACAGAAAGCCTGGTAAAGAAAATAAAAGGGAGACAGAAGCCACCCCACACCAGGAATACGACGAGGACGGTTTTATTTCTGTATCTGCACACTGTCAGGTATAATCTTAAGAAAGTGGCCGCTAGGTACGATGTACCTGTGATTTTCGCTGCACCCATCAAGCTGTCGTGGTTGTGCCATATGATCAACAATCGAAGTGATTTTACAGACCTTTGCAAAAACAGGCACCGCGCCAAATACACAAATTACACTGCGGAAGTAGTGTATGAAACACCTTCGTCATGCGGCTCTTCTTATATCGGCCAGTCATGCAAGTGCTTCAGTGATGGTGCACGCAAAAATGCCGCGGCCACGCAAGCTACCCCCTCGGGACACCTCTCTACTCAGTGCAGTCGTTTCCCATGTGCCCTGTCATTTGGAAACAGCAGGTTTCTGGCTAAATATCCAGATAGGTTTTACAGAGAACTTCATAAAGCTTTTGAAATCAAAGCAAAGGGTGACAAGTGTATATCTGACACGTGACTGTCCTGATCGGCAAGTGAGTACTCTTGTTTTGCTACGGGTGTTACACCGGAAAGAGCCGTAACTGTTCGTTTTTGCATGAATACATATATCAGTGTTTTTCGAACAAAGGTTCGTTGCGAGTGCGCCCTTGTTCGTCTACTTCAGTGTCACTGTGTTTTAGACGCTTGCCTACTGGAATATGAGGTAATTAGTTGTGTTTTATTTATTTCCTGACGCAACCGTGGAATGAACCAAGCCAGAAGCGTTCAGTCCAATTCTATGAGTGACTATATTTTAGTTAATCGCACATTGCTAGCGCCACTTACTCAAACCAGTGTGAGCCTGTAATATATCATAGACGACACGTTAAAGGTACCATTTTAATAAAAAAATCTGCGAATTTAGGTTCTTCCCTACACGGTTGCCTGCCTACCATTCAAATCACAACTTGAGAAACTGTGCACAATAAAAGGAAGTCGCATTAATAAAACAAATACTCACATTAATATTTTATTAATGAAGATATCTTATAGTTCACACGTGAAAACTTGTTTTTATCGAAAATAAAGATCGCCTATTGTCAAATCTTGGGTGAAAGATCGGTTACGAAAACGCTGAAAATGACATTAAAGTGAACAAAAGTATAGAAAACTTTGATTTATTATTCTTCATGCTGCACTAACGCTGAATCAAGAGCTTTTGAAGTGCGGTTACAACGAATTTACGGCTTTTGCAACTCTAGTGAAACAACTGTCTACCACAAGACGTTACATGTTTTCACCCGACCTGTTAACCGAATGTCTCCCGTTAACATTTCTTTGCCTCATTGTCTGTGTGCCTTTATATTTGCTCTGGTAAAGGATATTTCTGCTCATAGTGTATTACACGTCCCACGATGCTCCGAAGTCTTGTGGAGAAGAGTTTGGTATTGGCATTGCTGATCGTCATACACGATGCGTACTGTAAGTTAAGACGAACTTAGTCGTCGTTTTTTAGAAGTTTTCATCCAAGACTTTGTGGAGCAGTTTATGTTTTAACGGTATCTAAAGACTCTGTCGCTTTGGGGTGTTACTCGCGCTTGCGCATTTTCCATTACATCCAGCATGTATGTTACGCTATGTTAGTTTTGCCTCGTAATTGCATTTTATATTTACGTATCTGCATAGAAACATATAGCAGACAAAAATATCCAAAACTTTATTTCAATCCCTGTCACGAAGTGATCGTAAAAACGTGGCAATGCGAATTTGTAAAAATATTATATTTTACAAAAGAGTATTTTAGTTAAAACGGAAATAACCTTTCACTTTTTGTAAGCAAGGTGCCAAACAATGTTAACATCTATGAAGACTAAAAATTGTACTTGCTGTTAGTTCGGGTGTTGATTGGAGTGAAAGAGTTGTAGCCTATGATCCAAGATCCAAATCTGGCTCATGAGAAAGTTGTGATCGGCAAGCCCAGTGAAATGGGCGAAGTGCGCAACATGTTGCTCATCTTTCTTAGTGAAGTGTCGTTACGCTTTATTTTATTGTTCATTTCGGACATACTTTTTTTTGTACCAGACGTCAATGTAAAATTCAACACATATCGTTTTGCACGTGTGTTATCTTAAATTAATTGAACGGTCTAAAAATAATTGTTTCACAAAAACAACTGCCAAAGGGAGTGAAAAGAGCTGCTCGCGATCGTTTTTGAATGTTTGCTTGAGGTCCCCTACTTTACATTTTACACAGTAGCAATGCAGACAAATCCGTTCTTTTTATTTTAAATACAAGGCACTAAGTTGTGTGTGTGTGTTTTTTTTATTTTTTGACGCAAACGTGGAATGGTTACAGCCATAATCTTTCAGTTAAATCTTATCGATGACTATATTTTAGTAGATTTCAAATTGCCCGCGAAATTTACCCAAACCAGTGTGTGCCTTTGATCCACAACAGGGGAAAGAAAAAGAAATAATTTTAATTCTAATATTATAGAAATTTAGCTCACTCACTACACAATCACCTGCCTGTATGTGCTAAGCCGTTATTGAAAGAGGCCGACATTGCTTGTAGGTCTCGACCTTACCTTACAGTAACCCTACAGAAAAACCCAGAATAACTCTTCACTGTCTGGATTACGGAACTGGAAATCAAACTGCAATTATGTCTAGAAACTTGAAATCCAGATTCCAGACAAAAATAGATTCTGAAACACTGAAATCCAGATAATGTCCAGATAGATTTTGAGTTTTTTAAAGGGGCCCTGCAAGGACGTTTTTACTGTTTTTTTTATTGCACCGAACCTCAGCGCACTAACTTAATGAAACTTTTCTTTTCTCGAATTTCGCTTTGTTTTATAAGTTATAGGCAAATTATATTTGCAAAAATAAAAGATGTTTACAACACCTTGTAATGCCGAATTAGAGATTATTAATACCGCAGCTTGGGCTAGTTGGTTTCCAATGTTTTAGTACTTCACAGCGCATAAACGTCTCACAAAAGCAGGCACCCACTCAATTAAATACACAAAACAATACACACAGCGCTGAACTCACAACTCTTTGTATTTTGTCTTTGCTTTCTTCTCATTGCTAAAACAACCTGGAAATTGCTTTGTCATTTGTTACTTTCCGCCTATTACAATGAATTATATTCCGCAATTATCATCTTAATTTAAGGTAAGCCAATTCTTTTGCAGATAAGGTGAGAATTTGACTGCTCACGCATCCATCGTCAAGCGTAGCAATATGCTTCGCTTCAATTATTTTCCTTGCTAGATGGTTGTTGCTTCGGACTAGAATGGTGCAACTACGTAGTTGTGCCGCACACCCGCAATCCCGGCAGTGCAGACCTAAATGTCCTGAGTTGGCTCTAGTCATGTTATCGAGGTGTTCGCGAAGTCGATCGTTCAAGCACCGTCTTGTGTGGCCGATATAGCGTTTTCCACAGGAGAGAGGAATGGAGTGAACAACCTTTTCGGTGCATTGGACGGAACTGGTTTTGAGTTTCTTAGAGCAGCTCTCTCATCTCGTTTGAAGAACCGTTCACTTTCTCGCACAAGCTGGAGAGCTTGTCCGGAGCTGAGACTACCACCTCAAAATTGACTTTTTTCGCTACTTTTCTCAGTCCATGGGAGTTGTGAATATAAGGCACAACAATGGGCCTCGTTGATTTCTCTCTTGGTGGAGGTTGAGTGACCTCCCGTTCTTCATATATATGAGGAGGTTCTCTGCAATTGACGTTAATAAGACACTGTGGTACCCTGCTGCTGTTAAGCGAGAGATTTGCCAATTCAAGCTTGAAGAACAAGCTTTCGAGCTTGTGCAAGAAAGTGAACACATCTTCAAACCAATCAGAGAGCTGCACTAAGAAGCACAAAATCAGTTTTGTCTAATGCATTGAAGAGGTCGTTTACTTCATTCCTCTCTCCCGTGGGAAACGCTATATCGGCCAGACTGGAGGGTGCCTGAACGATCGACTTCGCGAACACCACAATAGCATTACTAGAGCCAACTCAGGACATTTAGGTCTGCACTGCCGAGATCGCGGGTATGCCATGAACGAAGAAGTCGGCAGAAAAAGTGCTACAGATGAAGAGAAGGAAGAAGCCAGCCTTTGGTTGCTGGTAGCTAGTCGGGTGTTCCTGGCTGCACTGATGATGTCTCCAGCATAGGAGACGAAGCATCTACCTATAAATCATTGGTATTGTTACGCAAGTCGGAGGTATTTGTTTTTAATCATGACTCCCGGCTTTTGGAACATTTTTAGCTTCATAAGCATCCGGCGAGTGGAAAAGGCGCCGGAGACGCCACCGTGACGGCACTAGGGACGACACCATGACTGTGCCCAGGATTTTTTAACGGCGGCGGATGTTGGTTGCACGTTCATGGTTTTTGCTAAACGTTCTAAAGATAGTGTGTATCTGTACGTGTGGTGCGACTACTCGGCTTTATTAGTTGAACTACAGTACATCTCAGGAATTTACTCGGCGGCATTGTCAGTACCTTGAAAGTTATTTTTTGCGACAAAGAACTTTGTTGTTTCTAATTGGTCTGGTGCTTTTGTGTACAGCTGCTTGCGCCCTGGTTTGAGTAAACGTTGGTTCTTATCCTCTTTTTGAGTTACAACAAGCATGTAAAACTCAATGTCTTAAATAAATTTTCACTAAGTTTTTAAACTATTTTTTGTCTATGGTTCACAGTCATTTGTGCGTCTTAAGGGTTGAATGGCTGTGGGTTCTGAAGGGCTTAAGAGGTTGGAAGGGTTGAAGGAGTTTCAAGGGCTGAAGGGGTTTGAAGCGATGAGAGGATCTCATAAGGCATCAGGGCTGAAGTGTTATTTTTAATAGGGTAGGGCTGTCAATTCTCTTAGAGGTACATTGGAAGGTTTTGGGGATATCCTGGTTATATTGTGTGTTGTCTGGGGAGGTAGCGATGCAAGTGTCGCGTTTTACCTCCAGACTCACTCGGTTCAATACAAGCGAGGAGTCTGGACCCGCTCACGTCACTGATTTGGAGGGGTATTGCCTTCGTGCCCAGGAAAATAATGAACGAGAAGCAGCGAAAAGAGATGACTGCCCCGATCCATTGACACCTTTCGCGCGGCCTCGAGCCCAATTCAGGGGGCCAATTGTGATCAAAATGAAAAGAGCTTTCTCGGCTACTGATGGGACTTGGCGCTACAACTTGCGTGTAATCAAATAATTCGACATTTTGGACCAGTTTGCCAATTCACAATCAGGCACAATTTCGGTGAGGAGGTCGCACCAACTTTCGAATAGCGAGATAGGTATCAGCCTTTGATATGCTTATCCCTACATCTCCTTCATCCACAAGCCGATGCCAGCTTGGGTGCGGCAGCATAACAACTAGAGATTTGCAAACGAGGCACGCATTGTGAATGGCTTCCAACATGAAATTGCAGACGATCTAAATTTCAGCCTGCATCCGACTGCACTTCGCGGCGGCGCTCCGTTCGTAGCAGATTATCATCTTTCTTTTCAGTCTGTTAGCAGACGGCATAAAAAGTTTCTTTGTCTTATTTTTCCCTCGAATGGCGCTCCATCATACAAACTGCGTTCTTCAAAAGCATCAGCAGACACACCATCTACGACGCTATCTTCGCTCGCTTCGCGAAATGCAAATCGCATCTCGCTATCGCTCTCACATTTACCAAAATCCTATTTCGAGCGCGATAGTCAGCCCGTTAGTGAGAACGTTTACTGCAGCTCGGGCCTTCGCAAGAGGGGGTGGTGGTGGTGAGTGAAACGATTCTGCACGCCATTAACAGTTTTCTATCACGGATAATGCTTGCCTAGAACGACCACTCGGTGGAGATTGACGTGCCGCCACTTAAAGACAGCCCGACTCAGGATGACCCGTTCAAGGCGACCATCCTGAATACCGGCCATCTGACTCGCAGGTCACCCAACCCTGAAAACGGTCGCCCCTAAGGAGGAACAATAGTGGACCTGTTCGGTATCGACAGGGCACATAATGGAGCTCGGCGTTAAAAGGTCCATCTGCCGCCGCCGTTGCCAACCTTCCGCGGACCGGGTCTACACCGTCCGCGGTGGGGAGACCAGCTTAGGGTTGGCCCCCTGCCACACGGTGGCCACGTGGACGGCGTCCGAGTAACATAGGCTGTCGACTTCGTTTCTCGACGGCTGTGGAAACACCAAACGAGATAAAAAGTAGGGCACCCGGTGACACTATACCCCAGCCCTTCCAAGCTCATACTCTACTTCCTCAGCCCGCCCTCCGAATCATCACAACAGCTGCTGGCGGTATGGCTGTGCAGCGTCCACCTCTGAAACCCAGAGGCACGCACCAGGAGCGGCTGAAGAAGCTGGCCGCCAAGGCCCGGGGCCTCATGCAGGCTCCTAGGGGTCACACCTCCGCCACACACGCCGGTAAAGGCCTTGGACGTCCACCTGCTCCACTTCCGTCGCTGCTCCAGTGCCGTCCTCGTCTTCCTCTATGAAGTGTCCTAAGCACCCCGCAGTAAGACCTTTGAAGGAGGGGGGGGGGGGGAGGAGGGGAAGGGGGGAGGTGATCAGGGGGCAAAGGAGAGGAAGACGAGGAATGCACTGTGAAGAGCTTGGGCGGCGAGCGCGAGGTTGGTCTGGCACGGAGCGGCGAAATGTCAAGGCGCTAAATTTAGCTCATCAAACTGTAAGACAGCAAAATCTTTCTTACCTTGCGTTGTGTGATCCCCTTGAGATGATCGATGCGGGGCCTGGTCGGACGTTTGTTAAAGTGGACACCCACGCATATTATTATGAAACAATTTTTGCGAGGAATTCATCTTTACGTTAAAGTAGTACCTCAGATAAACACTATTCACCACAATATTTGTTTTGAGCAATGCATTTTTTTTTCTTATAAAAACAAATCAATATCGAAAGCTAGACCAGTGCTAGCACGTTTTCTCTGTAAGTCTTACTTCATTTCCACATAGGTTTTAATGCAAGTGTGTTCTAAGACTTCAATTTATTATCTCTCATTTTTGGAGTCTCGAAGATTGCGCACGACATATGATATTTCAAAACCTGATATTTTTAGACGACATCAGACTATTGTGTGATATAACTGAAAACGTAGGCTTTTTGGAATTACATGATTAAAAAAATACCTGAGTGCCGTGTGTATAACGAAAGTGCTCTTTATGCTGATAAAAACAAAATGTGGCATAGTTACGCCAAAAAGCAAAATATTTTTAAAATATACTTTGGATTCTTTTATATAAAATAAAGCCGTTCGTGACTAAATTTGGAAATTCGCATTCTTGCAAATTGACTTCTCATGCTCATGCTGCGGTTTTCAGTAATTCATGTTTTCGCGTACATTGACCGAGTGCTTGAGCATCAAAGCCATTGGGATGACTTGAAATTTCGGCGTCCGTGTTGCTTTCTAGTGGTGGACAATTTATTCATTGTTACTTTAGATTACATTTTTTTTAATGTCACACATTGTGTGACAATTCAATACACCCAAATTTGTTTTATTTGCATTGATTTTGATCGTCATGGAGTACACAAATGTTTTTTGTTTTTTTTTTAATCGCAAAAAAGCGGGCAATGTCTTCATATTCTGAAATCCAGCGAAATGAGCGAAGTGTTTAATCTGTTGCTGATATTTTAGTGAAGTGTCTTCACCCGCTATTTTATTGAATATCTTGGCCTTGTAATAGTTTTGTTCGAGACGTCAATATATGATCCATAAAGTAACGTTTTGCACAAATGTGATATTAAAGTAATGAAACGCGCTAACTCTAGTTGTTACACCGTAACTATTACCAAAGAGGACGGAAAAGCAGCTGGCGATTGTTCTCGAGAGTTCATGTCAGGTCGAACCCCTCCTTTATACTTTACACTATAGAAATGAGAAAAAAATACCTATTTCATAATTTAAATACAACGTGCTTTGTTGTCTTTTTTTTATTTCCTGACGCAACCTTGCAATGCTAATTGCAAAAATCCTCCAGTAATATCCTATCAGTGACCTTATTTTAGTTCATCTCACATTGCTCGCACGATTTACTCAGACCAGACTGAGTTTGCAAATGACGGTAGACGACACGACAGAGATATCATTTGAATACAAAAAATATGATAGTTTAGGTTATCGCTCGCTACACGATTACCTGCCTGCCATCCAAATCACAAACTGCGAAACTGTATGTGATAGTGTGGCATAAAAGTGCATTATCACACAGGTGTACTGCAGTGATGCAGTCCACCTGTGTTGGTATTCTGCAATAAATCTGGGAGTTACAACTCGCAGATTTATCTGCGAGTTGTAACAGGAGCGTTAGTATCCTGCGAGTTAAAACACTGCGATAAATCTGCGAGTTATCACACCGCAAACCATGAAAGGTACCGTAGTAGAAACAATCGCACACATATTTAATATGAAGATATCTGATACTGCACAAATTAAAAGCTTTTTTTTTTTATAGAAAGCAAAGATTGCCTTTTGTCAAATCTTGTTTGGAAAAGCTGTTACTGAAAAACTCAAAATGACATTAAGGCAAAACAGGAACTTGGACACCTTTGATCTATGATTCTTCATGTGTCATGAACGTTGAATAAATAGCTTTTGGAGTACGGTTTACACGGATTGACGGCTTCTGAAACTGTGTAGTGAAGCAACTCACTATCACAAGATGTCAGATGTTTACTGCTGACTTGTGAATCTAATGTCGCCCGCTAACAGTTTTTGCCTCATTGTCTGTGCGCCTTTATATTTAGCGTGGTGAACGCAACTTGTGTTCAGTGTATCATTCATTCCAAGATGCTTAAAACTCTTGCGGAGAAGAGCTTTGTATTGACTTTGCTGATCGTCATTAATGATGCGTATTGTAAGTAAGGACGAACTATTTAGATATTTTCATCGAAGCAAGACTTTGTAAAGAAGTTTCTTTTTTATTTATTGGTATTTAAAGACTCTGTCGCATTGAAATGCTATTCCCGCTTAAGTAATCTCCAATGTATCCAGTAGTTCTGTTAGGTCATAGTAGTTTTGCCTCGTAATTGTGGAATTTTATATTTTATTCATCTGAATAAAATATATATCAGACAAAAATAAGTAAGACTTCATTTTAATCAGTGAAACAAAACGGTCGTCGAAACTTGGCAATGCGAAGTTTTAAAAGATTCCCCTTTTAGAGAACATTATTTTAGTTGAAACAGAAATAATCTTTTACCTTTTATAAGTAAGGTGCCAAACACAATCATGAGATCAATGAAGCATTAAAAATTGTGCTTGCTATCAATTAACGTCTTAATAAGCATGACCGAGTTGTAGCCTATAAGCCAAGGTCCGGATCTGGCTCATGAGAAAGCTGAGCTCGGCAAGTCCAGTGAAATGAGCCAAGTGGGCAATGTGATGCTGATATTTTTTATAGAAGTGCATTCACGGGTTATATCACTGAGTATTTTTTTACTTATAATATGTTTTTACCAGACATCAATGTAATATACCTCACATATTGTTTTGCATATGTGTGATTCTAAACTAATGAATCTTTCTAACAATTGTTGTTTCACCGAAATTACTGCCAAAGAGAGTGGAAAGTGTTGCTCGCAATTGTTTTTGAGTGTTTACATGAGTTCGCCTCCTTTAGTTTTTACACAGTTGCAGAAAACTTACATTCTTTTTAACTTTAATACAAAATTCAGTCGGCCGTAAGAACGATTGACAAAAGGGAGCGATTGCACGGCCGGCGATAAGGAGGCACGGGGCGCTTCGGTAGCGGAAGCACTCTCGGGGCGCGATAGCCGTAATAGCCCACTCTTAGATGCAGGGGGGACGTCGGCACATTGGAGCCGTTATAGACGCACAGCTCTTGACTCATAACGTAACAGGATTATAACGAAAGGAAAAAAGCAGCGTCTCACACGTAATTTGTGATCCTCAAAAAAAGACCGGCCGCAAGAAAAAAAGTATGCTACAAACAATAACTATATTTCTCGAAGCACCCTGCTTTTCAAAGGTGCGAACTTCCCGGCCACTCTCGCTCCCCGTGTTAGCGCGGAATACAGCGCCGCGTGTGGCGGTTTCACCGAACCGTCCACGTATCACTTTTGCTAATCTTTTTTTTACGGCCGACTGCATTTAGTTGTGCTTTTTTTTATTTCACGACGCAACCGTGCAATGATAATAGCCAGAATCGTTCAGTCAAATTCAATCGGTGACTATTTTTGTTGATCTCACATTGCTCGCGTGATTTGCTCAAACCGGTGTGAGCCTGTGATGAACTATAGAGGAAAAGACAATTATACTGTTTTAATAAGAAACATATGAAAAAATTACGTAATTCACTACATGATTACCTGCCGGTCTTTGCATAGCCGTTATTAGAAGATCCCGATATTGCTTGTAGGTCTCGACCTCAGCTTACCATAACCTAATTCACACCATCTGTGCGACTGACCTTGCAGCCACCCTACAACTATCCTTAAATGAAGATTAGTATTATCGATAATGAAATTTAAAATAAAAATCACAGGTTCATTCAAAGTGCTATCTAACACTACCCATATTGCATACATTTTGCAGAGCACGCGAAGGCGCGATTATTATGATCAATAGATGAGCTTAACGAGTGACGATGTTGAAAAAACTCTTCGACTCTTTAATTAAGATCACAATGTTGCGCGGAGGATAACGAGAGCGTCATTCCACTTAGAGACACATCATTTTTCATTCGTACAAGGTCTATTAATCCAGAGTGTCGAACCAGTCATTATTCCGGTTTGGTTATGTTTTGGATTTAGTAGCTTTTCATTTTGTCCTGGTTCGGTTCAGGTTCCATCATACATGCAAAATATTGGTTTGGTTACCGGTTCAACCAAGAGGAACCCGGTTCAAATCGGTTCATAACTCTACCTTATAAAACGACCGCCCACGCAATTCCTGCGGCTTTTGTGGAGCACGCGCTACTTTCAGTTGCTGGACACAAAAATGGAGTTTGAAGTTTTCATTATGCCAAAATAAGATAACAAATAGAGAAAGACGTGTACAATGGTTTCTTCAACACATGCAAACTGCTCTGGGTCATAGCGCATAATACCCACACACTGTGACTGCGCGTGCCAGTGCGAGTCTCATTTTTGGAACACAATGTGAAACAGCTTGATTCCTTTAAAGTCGATGTTTTTGATAAGATGTCCAATATCATTTTCTTATTAAAACGGTCAGTCTTTTCAATAAAAATACTAAACTTTTTTTATAAAAATATTTGGACTAATAAGCAAGCTTTTCATGCATGTGAGACGAGTCAGTACCAAGCAGAAAAAATATGTACACTACCAGGCACAGCATTGTCTGAAGTATTTATGTATTTGTCTCCGGAGCCGGTAAAAATAGAATGCAAATATGTTATTCTTTTTTAATGGCACACTAAACTCTATGCCATACCACATCTACACTTTCATTTGCGGAATTTGAGAGTAGGTAATATTCGTAGCGAAAAAATGGGCACGCTACTGAGGATCATCTACACCACACCCTAATCACAGGCAGCGTCGGAGGCCTACGATGTATTCAAGCTCGACCCCATCGACTCGCTATTGGCTATTGGAGTCGGCGGCGGGTCTATCTGCCATACGCTAACCACCTGACTCTACAGATTCCGAACCCGGGCGAAGACCAAACAAAAATGCAAAGACCAGCCTGCGATAAGCCAACGTCAAGATTAGAATAATCACGAGCAAGGAAACTACTGACTAAGCCAAGCGAGAGCAACAGTGGTGACGCAAAAGCAAGACACTACAAAAGAGTCGAACGCAACGTTGGCGGGGACAGTTGGCGACGGGACTATTTGCCATACGCTAACCACCTGACACTGCAAGTAGAAGACATTTCGTTACCCAAATAGGCAAAAACGGTTCCCTTCGCCGACTGCTGATTGTCGACAGCTATCAGTTGACCACTGAATGCTGATGACCGAGCATTAAAACAAGTACCATTGAAATGGCAAATGAAAATGAGACGGATGACTTATGCTTGCGCTGTAAGACACGCATAGATTAAGAATACGCTGTGCTATACTTAGTTTCACCTTAGGTCCGAGCGCGGCCGATGTTATGAGCCGAAGGGCCAATCAAACAGCGAAAGAGGAACAACGTCATGGCGTGTTCTCTGCAGTTGATAGGACCAGCCGGTATTCGCCGTCTCTATGTGCGGCTCCTCGC
>JABSTQ010000236.1:0-35604 GCA_013358835.2 Ixodes persulcatus
TGTTGCGTCCGCGTGTTCTTGCATCGTAAAATGCGAATTTCCTGTTGCCGTCCGCGATCTTTGTTCTGTGACATGCAATTTGTAGCGGCTTCCTGTGTTTTTGTCCGCGATCTACGCGCGCGATATCGATTTTTAGCTGTAACACGCGCGAGTTGTTCCCGCGTGTATATTGCATCGTAAAATGCGATTCCGTTGCGTCCTGCGATCTTTGTTTCTGTGACATGACAAGTTTGTAGCGGATTCCCTGTGTTTTTGTCCGCGATCTACGCGCGCGATATCGATTTTTAGCGGTAACACGCGCGAGTTGTTCCCGCGTGGTATATGGCAATCGTAAAATGCGATTCCGTTGCGTCCGCGATCTTTGTTTCTGTGACATGACAAGTTTGTAGCGGATTCCTGTGTTTTTGTCCGAGATCTACGCGCGCGATATCGATTTTTAGCTGTAACACGCGCGAGTTGTTCCCGCGTGTATATTGCATCATGTAAAATGCGATTCTGTTGCGTCCGCGATCTGCGGTATTTGTTCTGTGACATGCGAGTTTGTAGCGGATTCCCGTGTTTTTGTCCCCGATCTGCGCGCGCGATATCAATTTTCAGCTGTAAGTAACACACGCGAGTTGTCCCCGCGTGTATATTGCATCGTGAAATGCGATTCTGTTGCGTCCGCGATCTGCGGTATTTGTTTCTGTGACATGCGAGTTTGTAGCGGATTCCCGTGTTTTTGTCCCCGATCTGCGCGCGCGATATCAATTTTCAGCTGTAAGTAACACACGCGAGTTGTCCCCGCGTGTATATTGCATCGTGAAATGCGATTCTGTTGCGTCCGCGATCTGCGGTATTTGTTTCTGTGACATGCGAGTTTGTAGCGGATTCCCGTGTTTTTGTCCCCGATCTGCGCGCGCGATATCAATTTTCAGCTGTAAGTAACACACCCGAGTTGTCCCCGCGTGTATATTGCATCGTGAAATGCGATTCTGTTGCGTCCGCGATCTGCGGTATTTGTTTCTGTGACATGCGAGTTTGTAGCGGATTCCCGTGTTTTTGTCCCCGATCTGCGCGCGCGATATCAATTTTCAGCTGTAAGTAACACACGCCGAGTTGTCCCCGCGTGTATATTGCATCGTGAAATGCGATTCTGTTGCGTCCGCGATCTGCGGTATTTGTTTCTGTGACATGCGAGTTTGTAGCGGATTCCCGTGTTTTTGTCCCGATCTGCGCGCGCGATATCAATTTTCAGCTGTAAGTAACACACGCGAGTTGTCCCCGCGTGTATATTGCATCGTGAAATGCGATTCTGTTGCGTCCGCGATCTGCGGTATTTGTTTCTGTGACATGCGAGTTTGTAGCGGATTCCCGTGTTTTTGTCCCCGATCTGCGCGCGCGATATCAATTTTCAGCTGTAAGTAACACACGCGAGTTGTCCCCGCGTGTATATTGCATCGTGAAATGCGATTCTGTTGCGTCCGCGATCTGCGGTATTTGTTTCTGTGACATGCGAGTTGTAGCGGATTCCCGTGTTTTTGTCCCCGATCTGCGCGCGCGATATCAATTTTCAGCTGTAAGTAACACACTCGAGTTGTCCCCGCGTGTATATTGCATCGTGAAATGCGATTCTGTTGCGTCCGCGATCTGCGGTATTTGTTTCTGTGACATGCGAGTTTGTAGCGGATTCCCGTGTTTTTGTCCCGATCTGCGCGCGCGATATCGAATTTTCAGCTGTAAGTAACACACGCGAGTTGTTCCCGCGTGTATATTGCATCGTGAAATGCGATTCTGTTGCGTCCGCGATCTGCGGTATTTGTTTCTGTGACATGCGAGTTTGTAGCGGATTCCCGTGTTTTTGTCCGCGATCTGCGCGCGCGATATCAATTTTCAGCTGTAAGTAACACCGCGAGTTGTTCCCGCGTGTATATTGCATCGTGAAATGCGATTCTGTTGCGTCCGCGATCTGCGGTATTTGTTTCTGTGACATGCGAGTTTGTAGCGGATTCCCGTGTTTTTGTCCCCGATCTGCGCGCGCGATATCAATTTTTCAGCTGTAAGTAACACACGCGAGTTGTTCCCCGCGTGTATATTGCATCGTGAAATGCGATTCTGTTGCGTCCGCGATCTTTGTTTTCTGTGACATGCAAGTTTGTAGCGGATTCCTGTGTTTTTGTCCGCGATCTACGCGCGCGATATCGATTTTTAGCTGTAACACGCGCGAGTTGTTCCCGCGTGTATATTGCATCGTAAAATGCGATTCTGTTGCGTCCGCGATCTTTGTTTCTGTGACATGCAAGTTTGTAGCGGATTCCTGTGTTTTTGTCCGCGATCTACGCGCGCGATATCGATTTTTAGCTGTAACACGCGCGAGTTGTTGCGTCCGCGTGTTCTTGCATCGTAAAATGCGATTCTGTTTGCGTCCGCGATCTTGTTTCTTGACACTGCCGATTTGTGTAGCGGATTCCTGTGTTTTTTTGGTCCGCGATCTACGCGCGCGATATCGATTTTTAGCTGTAACACGCGCGAGTTGTTCCCGCGTGTATATTGCATCGTAAAATGCGATTCTGTTGCGTCCGCGATCTTTGTTTCTGTGACATGCAAGTTTGTAGCGGATTCCTGTGTTTTTGTCCGCGATCTACGCGCGCGATATCGATTTTTAGCTGTAACACGCGCGAGTTGTTCCCGCGTGTATATTGCATCGTAAAATGCGATTCTGTTGCGTCCGCGATCTTTGTTTCTGTGACATGCAAGTTTGTAGCGGATTCCTGTGTTTTTGTCCGCGATCTACGCGCGCGATATCGATTTTTAGCTGTAACACGCGCGAGTTGTTCCCGCGTGTATATTGCATCGTAAATGCGATTCTGTTGCGTCCGCGATCTTTGTTTCTGTGACATGCAAGTTTGTAGCGGATTCCTGTGTTTTTGTCCGCGATCTACGCGCGCGATATCGATTTTAGCTGTAACACGCGCGAGTTGTTCCCGCGTGTATATTGCATCGTAAAATGCGATTCTGTTGCGTCCGCGATCTTTGTTTCTGTGACATGCAAGTTTGTAGCGGATTCCTGTGTTTTTGTCCGCGATCTACGCGCGCGATATCGATTTTTAGCTGTAACACGCGCGAGTTGTTCCCGCGTGTATATTGCATCGTAAAATGCGATTCTGTTGCGTCCGCGATCTTTGTTTCTGTGACATGCAAGTTTGTAGCGGATTCCTTGTGTTTTTGTCCGCGATCTACGCGCGCGATATCGATTTTTAGCTGTAACACGCGCGAGTTGTTCCCGCGTGTATATTGCATCGTAAAATGCGATTCTGTTGCGTCCGCGATCTTTGTTTCTGTGACATGCAAGTTTGTAGCGGATTCTTGTGTTTTTGTCCGCGATCTACGCGCGCGATATCGATTTTTAGCTGTAACACGCGCGAGTTGTTTCCGCGTGTATATTGCATCGTGAAATGCGATTCTGTTGCGTCCGCGATCTTTGTTTCTGTGACATGCAAGTTCGTAGCGGATTCCTGTGTTTTTGTCCGCGATCTACGCGCGCGATATCGATTTTTAGCTGTAACACGCGCGAGTTGTTCCCGCGTGTATATTGCATCGTGAAATGCGATTCTGTTGCGTCCGCGATCTTTGTTTCTGTGACATGCAAGTTCGTAGCGGATTCCTGTGTTTTTGTCCGCGATCTACGCGCGCGATATCGATTTTTAGCTGTAACACGCGCGAGTTGTTCCCGCGTGTATATTGCATCGTAAAATGCGATTCTGTTGCGTCCGCGATCTTTGTTTCTGTGACATGCAAGTTTGTAGCGGATTCCTGTGTTTTTGTCCGCGATCTACGCGCGCGATATCGATTTTTAGCTGTAACACGCGCGAGTTGTTCCCGCGTGTATATTGCATCGTAAAATGCGATTCTGTTGCGTCCGCGATCTTTGTTTCTGTGACATGCAAGTTTGTAGCGGATTCCTGTGTTTTTGTCCGCGATCTACGCGCGCGATATCGATTTTTAGCTGTAACACGCGCGAGTTGTTCCCGCGTGTATATTGCATCGTAAAATGCGATTCTGTTGCGTCCGCGATCTTTGTTTCTGTGACATGCAAGTTTGTAGCGGATTCCTGTGTTTTTGTCCGCGATCTACGCGCGCGATATCGATTTTTAGCTGTAACACGCGCGAGTTGTTCCCGCGTGTATATTGCATCGTAAAATGCGATTCTGTTGCGTCCGCGATCTTTGTTTCTGTGACATGCAAGTTTGTAGCGGATTCCTGTGTTTTTGTCCGCGATCTACGCGCGCGATATCGATTTTTAGCTGTAACACGCGCGAGTTGTTCCCGCGTGTATATTGCATCGTGAAATGCGATTCTGTTGCGTCCGCGATCTTTGTTTCTGTGACATGCAAGTTTGTAGCGGATTCCTGTGTTTTTGTCCGCGATCTACGCGCGCGATATCGATTTTTAGCTGTAACACGCGCGAGTTGTTCCCGCGTGTATATTGCATCGTGAAATGCGATTCTGTTGCGTCCGCGATCTTTGTTTCTGTGACATGCAAGTTTGTAGCGGATTCCTGTGTTTTTGTCCGCGATCTACGCGCGCGATATCGATTTTTAGCTGTAACACGCGCGAGTTGTTCCCGCGTGTATATTGCATCGTGAAATGCGATTCTGTTGCGTCCGCGATCTTTGTTTCTGTGACATGCAAGTTTGTAGCGGATTCCTGTGTTTTTGTCCGCGATCTACGCGCGCGATATCGATTTTTAGCTGTAACACGCGCGAGTTGTTCCCGCGTGTATATTGCATCGTAAAATGCGATTCTGTTGCGTCCGCGATCTTTGTTTCTGTGACATGCAAGTTTGTAGCGGATTCCTGTGTTTTTGTCCGCGATCTACGCGCGCGATATCGATTTTTAGCTGTAACACGCGCGAGTTGTTCCCGCGTGTATATTGCATCGTAAAATGCGATTCTGTTGCGTCCGCGATCTTTGTTTCTGTGACATGCAAGTTTGTAGCGGATTCCTGTGTTTTTGTCCGCGATCTACGCGCGCGATATCGATTTTTAGCTGTAACACGCGCGAGTTGTTCCCGCGTGTATATTGCATCGTGAAATGCGATTCTGTTGCGTCCGCGATCTTTGTTTCTGTGACATGCAAGTTTGTAGCGGATTCCTGTGTTTTTGTCCGCGATCTACGCGCGCGATATCGATTTTTAGCTGTAACACGCGCGAGTTGTTCCCGCGTGTATATTGCATCGTAAAATGCGATTCTGTTGCGTCCGCGATCTTTGTTTCTGTGACATGCAAGTTTGTAGCGGATTCCTGTGTTTTTGTTCGCGATCTACGCGCGCGATATCGATTTTTAGCTGTAACACGCGCGAGTTGTTCCCGCGTGTATATTGCATCGTAAAATGCGATTCTGTTGCGTCCGCGATCTTTGTTTCTGTGACATGCAAGTTTGTAGCGGATTCCTGTGTTTTTGTCCGCGATCTACGCGCGCGATATCGATTTTTAGCTGTAACACGCGCGAGTTGTTCCCGCGTGTATATTGCATCGTAAAATGCGATTCTGTTGCGTCCGCGATCTTTGTTTCTGTGACATGCAAGTTTGTAGCGGATTCCTGTGTTTTTGTCCGCGATCTACGCGCGCGATATCGATTTTTAGCTGTAACACGCGCGAGTTGTTCCCGCGTGTATATTGCATCGTGAAATGCGATTCTGTTGCGTCCGCGATCTTTGTTTCTGTGACATACAAGTTCGTAGCGGATTCCTGTGTTTTTGTTCGCGATCTACGCGCGCGATATCGATTTTTAGCTGTAACACGCGCGAGTTGTTCCCGCGTGTATATTGCATCGTAAAATGCGATTCTGTTGCGTCCGCGATCTTTGTTTCTGTGACATGCAAGTTTGTAGCGGATTCCTGTGTTTTTGTCCGCGATCTACGCGCGCGATATCGATTTTTAGCTGTAACACGCGCGAGTTGTTCCCGCGTGTATATTGCATCGTAAAATGCGATTCTGTTGCGTCCGCGATCTTTGTTTCTGTGACATGCAAGTTGTAGCGGATTCCTGTGTTTTTGTCCGCGATCTACGCGCGCGATATCGATTTTTAGCTGTAACACGCGCGAGTTGTTTCCGCGTGTATATTGCATCGTAAAATGCGATTCTGTTGCGTCCGCGATCTTTGTTTCTGTGACATGCAAGTTTGTAGCGGATTCCTGTGTTTTTGTCCGCGATCTACGCGCGCGATATCGATTTTTAGCTGTAACACGCGCGAGTTGTTCCCGCGTGTATATTGCATCGTAAAATGCGATTCTGTTGCGTCCGCGATCTTTGTTTCTGTGACATGCAAGTTTGTAGCGGATTCCTGTGTTTTTGTCCGCGATCTACGCGCGCGATATCGATTTTTAGCTGTAACACGCGCGAGTTGTTCCCGCGTGTATATTGCATCGTAAAATGCGATTCTGTTGCGTCCGCGATCTTTGTTTCTGTGACATGCAAGTTTGTAGCGGATTCCTGTGTTTTTGTCCGCGATCTACGCGCGCGATATCGATTTTTAGCTGTAACACGCGCGAGTTGTTCCCGCGTGTATATTGCATCGTAAAATGCGATTCTGTTGCGTCCGCGATCTTTGTTTCTGTGACATGCAAGTTTGTAGCGGATTCCTGTGTTTTTGTCCGCGATCTACGCGCGCGATATCGATTTTTAGCTGTAACACGCGCGAGTTGTTCCCGCGTGTATATTGCATCGTAAAATGCGATTCTGTTGCGTCCGCGATCTTTGTTTCTGTGACATGCAAGTTCGTAGCGGATTCCTGTGTTTTTGTTCGCGATCTACGCGCGCGATATCGATTTTTAGCTGTAACACGCGCGAGTTGTTCCCGCGTGTATATTGCATCGTAAAATGCGATTCTGTTGCGTCCGCGATCTTTGTTTCTGTGACATGCAAGTTTGTAGCGGATTCCTGTGTTTTTGTCCGCGATCTACGCGCGCGATATCGATTTTTAGCTGTAACACGCGCGAGTTGTTCCCGCGTGTATATTGCATCGTAAAATGCGATTCTGTTGCGTCCGCGATCTTTGTTTCTGTGACATGCAAGTTTGTAGCGGATTCCTGTGTTTTTGTCCGCGATCTACGCGCGCGATATCGATTTTTAGCTGTAACACGCGCGAGTTGTTCCCGCGTGTATATGGCATCGTGAAATGCGATTCTGTTGCGTCCGCGATCTGCGGTATTTGTTTCTGTGACATGCAAGTTTGTAGCGTATTCCCGTGTTTTTGTCCGCGATCTGCGTGCGCGATATCGGTTTTTGTGACAGGCAAGATTGTGGCGGGTTCCCGCATCTTTATTGCACCATAAAACTTGAATCTGCTGCGTCCGCTATCTGCGGTATCCGTTCCCGTGAGATGCGAGTTCTCGGCGGGTTTCTCCGAGTCCTTCGCACCATGAAACGCGAATCTGCTGCGTGGGCCACTTGCGGTCCCGTCACACAGGAGTTTGTAGCGAATTCCTGCGTGTTAATTGCATCGTGAAACGCAAATTTGCCGTGTCTGCGATCTGCAGTATCAGTTCCCGCGTCACGTGGTTTGTAGTGGGTGCCCTGGCACTTATCATTAATTTTCGATAAATGTTTGCTGTGACATCCCTCAAGATAGCCCACCCCATGGTTTTCACCACTTATCTCTTCATTTCGGGTGGGCGTCCTTACGGGATTTTACGGTAGATTTTTTTTTTTAGGGGCGAAGCTCCTTAGGGTCTAGCCTTGTTCGTCCGTCCGTCCGGTGTCCGTGCTCACAAAAAAAGAAACAATGCTTGCGCAGTCGACAGGATTCGAACCTGTGCGGGGAGATCCGAATGGATTTCTAGTCCATCGCCTTAACCACTCGGCAACGACTGCGGGACGAGTAGGGGGCTCTGAGATATGGTAGTAACTCAAGAGCTGGGAATGTCATGGATGAAACGTTGCATGTAGCCGCTCAACGTCTATACAGGAGAGGGCGCTGCGGTCAAATGCGTATATAATCGCGTTAAACTTTGCATGCATGGCTCTGCATTTCACCGACCATCAAGCAGTAATAATGAAGTCGAAACGCAACCCGGAACTCAGCACTACCTATGAGCAATAAAAAATATCAGCACCATCAGCCCTACCTATGAAAAATAAAATCAGTATCATCAGCACCACCAGAGCTTCGCCCCAATAAACATCATTCACCACGTGGAGATGCGGCCTCTTTTTTTTCCTAAAATCTACACGTGGCTGTATTAGGGTTGTCACTCGCGAGAATGAACGTATTCACAAGTTTGTGAAAAGGCCAACTTGACATTCAAAATGTCGGAACAGACAATTTGGGAAGTGCAAGGAATAGCTAGATTGTACGCGTTCAATGATATACTGCTAAAAAAAACTTTAAAGTAACGACAAAAGTAACGTCGTTACTTTCATCGTTATCTCAGAAAAAGAAATAGAACTACAGTTACAAGTTACATTTTGAAAAAGTAACTCGTTACAGTTACAAGTTACAGAAAAAGTAACGAAATTACAGTAATGCGTTACCAGTAACGCGTTACTGTAATGAAATTACAGTAACGCGTTACTACCCATGACTGGTTACATTGTCCGCGTCGAAGTCCTTCCGGGTGCGGTGGTGACGACCTTGTGTTTCTGTTTGTATAACGATTCTTTCTTTTTTTTTTCTTTTTTTTAATGTATTGTTTGCGGTCCGGTGTATTGCCATTCCGGTGTATTGTTTGTAGTTCAGTGATCAACCGTTGTGGTGGTGGCGACGTTTGACGTCCGGGGGAGGTGTATATAAGGCGTAGAGGCAATAAAGTATTTAGCTGAGTTTGATGCGTTGTCTGTTCCTTTTTCTTCCTACTTCCCGAGTTTCCGTTTTTCAAACCACAGTCTCAGGTTTTCAATCATCATGTATAACTTACACCAGCTCGCCTGCACTTTAACCGTTTTTTCATATGACAACGTGCAATATATGTACTAAGTTCTTTACTGTTTGAGGTGAGAACGGGAGTTCTGAAGACGAGGACGTGTAGGGATAAATTTCAGGAGACGGACACGTTGTGTGCTGCCTGCCATAATGGGAGTGAGAGAGCACTTGATTTTGAAGTGCACGGTGTTGTGAAAGGCCCCGGAAGACAAGTTTCGCCGTACAGTTCTACCACAACAGGTGAACGCCCTGGAGCATCGCCGCCAGGTGGCTACGGTCAGCTGCGCCCGGAGACAGAGCGAGAGGCGCCTTGGAGCTGCCAACGCACCTTGGTACAGGGGGACAACGTGACCTTCTCCGAAGGATCATCGGGTCGACCCACGCCAGTGTCATCTGGCCCTCTTTGCGTCCGGCCCCTCTCCTTGCTTCTGCTGTCTGACCTCGACGCACGGCGACGTCCTTGACAAAGGAGGGGGCTTTACTCAATTTCCCCAGCTTAGATCGCCCATGGGATTATCCCCTAACTGACACGGAAGCCAGGACGCCTGCAATTATGGATGTCTTCCGCCTTCCTCGGCTTCGATGGCACCATTGTCCGCCAAGATTGACCGGCGACACCACGACCAAGGACGTCTGGTCCACGGAGTGCGTGACGCGTGTGGCAGTGTGTGAGAGAGAGGGAAGGGGCGTGCCTGAACGTAACGAACACTGACCACGCGTTTTGGTCAAGGCAGGGACGGTAGGGATTCCCTACTAGGGATGCGGGGAAAAGTGACATTATAAAATGAGCAGCAGGCCGCTGCTACAGTATCCCCAAGTACTGACGGAGCCCGATGCTGCTTAGCTTCGGTGATTGGACGAGAACCGGCGTATTCAGCATGGCAACTTCAACGTTGGTTTTTTCCTCTTTTGCAAGACTTCTCTCTCTCTGCTACAGTATGTTCTCGACAGTGTTCTCCCGTCAAATGATGTAACCTGTCCACATGTATATATAAAGAGTTATACGAGACACCCCTCCTGCTCGATCCCTGGTCCTTCCAGATCCCGGCCTCTACATGAGTTCCTGCCCTGGCTCGGCTCCCTGCCGCAAACAAAGTGCCCGGACAACAACGCGTTCCCAACGATGGGGCTTTGCCCTGCCCTCCCTGAAGGGGTAACAGATTTGGCAGGGGCCCTCCTAGGTTTTGCGGGCGACGATGGAAGGACGGAAGAGAAAAGGATTAGTCACACAGAGGCGATTAGAAGATTAGTGGAAATTATCAAGGGAAAATTGAGTGATCCACAACTTTGGGGCTTGTCCCCAAAGTCTCAACCCTGCCCCCAAGTCGGTCCGGTGCTGGGGGGAAGAGGCGGGGCGTTATGTTTTTTGTCTGCCCGATCCCCCAAAGGTCACCATGATCCTGGTGATATCCCACACTGCTTGGTGATAGTTAGAGGGAGAAAATTGGCTTAGAAGGGCGGCCGGAATCACATGTTTGCCTCTTTTAGACTTAGGCTAGGTGGCGCAAGCTACCGCCCGTTACAAAGGGTATAGCTATTAACATTCATCCAACCATCCGTTCGCAAAATGGCGTCCCTCACATCGAAGGCGTGCAGTTTCAGCTACAGATGTAAGGTTTTACTGCGGAATTCGTCACTGAAAAGTAAATCTCATGCCATCAGGAGATGCAGTACTGCCGGCGGGCACGGTAAGCATGGAAACCTTAATTTCACGTCAGTGGCTACGGCCGTTTTGCAAACTTGTTGCTGCATCGGCCTCATCATCAGCCGCTTTCGAGCAGTTGGGTTGTTCTTATTTATTCTCAGGAGGCCTTCCAGATCCGTACAAGAGTGCGGAAAAGATGGACATCGAGGAGTTGTTTATCAGCAGAAAGGTTCAGGGTTTTCTAAAGAAGCTGACGGGTTTCGATTTGGAGAAGATCTACGCACCGGTCCAGACACGTCTGAACGTCCCGAGGTACGAGTTCCTCACGGACGAGCAACTGGAGAAGGTAAGTAAACGCTCCAAGAGCTATCTGAGAAGTCTGCTCGTTTTGTAAGGGAACTTGAAAGGGGGCGCGAAAGTATTCACCTGCCCGCAGAGAGCGCCGTTGGAAAGGGAAGCACCGACGCTTTCGCATGAGGAGCCGAATCGTTTCGTCGAATCGAGGCCTGTCCAAACAGAAATCGTGAGACGACAGGACGCCGGCAAAAATCGTAAAAGTTGAAGCGTCCGACAGTGCTATGTCTGTTTGAACACCACCGAGCTCAAAACACGATATTCCTCCGCTTTTCGATGACCTCTGTACTCGTCAGACGACGTCACACGCCACCTGCCAATGTTGACCATCTGTTTTGCTGGGCCCTTGTATCATTGGACGTGTTCCGAAATTTACTCCATCTTACTCCCGGGTGAGGGTTTTGTACCTTTGCTTTCGGAAACCTACTTGCGTCCGGCGTCGTTCTACCTGTGTTATCACGTGACAGGGCTCGCCGGAGTAGCTCGGATCTGTTTAGGTAAGATCTCGAACACAGCCCTTCCCCTTTTTCGGGACCTGAAGAGGCCTTGAGCGATTGACTGACAGTCAACAGAGCTTGTGAGTGGCTGTCTGGACCAAGGTGATGAGCTTGATCACGACTCGTGGAGAATACGGGGGAACTTTCCCCCTGGCAAAAAAAAAGAGTAAAGCTATACGCACTCCGGAGTGCACTTCGGTCGGAAATGGCTATACGCACACCGCGTAGAACTCATGCCATTTGGGTCACCCTTTTCGAACGGTGCGTGTATCACTGGGGAGCTCGTTAACACAGCCCCCCGCCTGCGTTCACGCCGCTTCGCGGCGACAGTATCAGCTGCTAATTACAAAACTTAACCAGTACACGCTGCTTTGCGGCGTCCAGCCGGCAACACAAGCCACGTTGTCCCCGATCGCACCTCCGGAAAGGGAGTCCCATACCATTTAGTTCTGCGAAGTTTCGGCGACAACATTCGGTTTTCTTAGTGTTCATCGCAAAAAGAAATGTCGCAAATATCTCCTAATGCCTCGACAATACAAAATGTTGGAGATAAAAAAAAGAAAAGGAGAAAAAAAAGTAGGCCCACCGAGAATCGAACCCGCGTCCACTTGCGTATCAAGCGGACGTCTTAACCCCTACGCTATGCCATCGCTTAGAAAACTCGCTGTGACCATTCGTTTTACACAAGGTTAGCGGAGTGCGTATAGCCATTTCCGACCGAAGTGCACTTTGGAGTGCGTATAGTTTTACTAAAAAAAAAAACAGACAGAACCGGACCGCCGCACGACTTATGTCGGAGTCATGTCGCCTCACGATCCTTGTTTGGACAGGCCTTGACGTTTCATGGAAACACGTTTCCTGGATAACTTGTCATAAAAACACGTTTTATGGACAAATGTTTTGTGAACACCGCATGTTTTGGGAATTTCGAGAACACGTGCATCTGCAACATTTTGTCAACAACTTTTTTTTAATTTTTTTTTACTAAGTGGATTGTATTGTTGGCTTCATTTTGTTTGCTAGAAGCATACGGAACTAAAACGGACTCATCCAGGCACTTCGGGTAAGGCAAAAGTAAATTCGCGAGCCCTAATTCCTAGGCTTTGAAACAGTCTGCGCTGTGTGTAGCCATCCCTCATTCCATTCGAAGAAACTAATATAATCTCGAGCCCGCGCTTGCGCCAGTCCTCGTCGGAACCATTGAGGGTTCTGCAAGATAGGCTACCATCTGGATGCCGGCGACCGAGGCGATGCGCGTGAAAAGATGCTTTCGACATTATTGTCGTAAAACATGTCAATGAAATGATCCCGGGAACCTTTCAATGAAACGTCGCAGTGTCGACGATACGAACCGTCATTGAAACTTGGTTGGACAAACTGATTGCCACCATTAGCACGGTTGTATGTGCTTTGCATGTCGTGTCAAGTGGCACCGTACCGGCGGCCATCGCTCCGTACCATGCTCCTGTGCCCGTGCCTTCTGCAACATACATTTGGTACCATTGAATTTGTCCTTGGCTTGCTGAGAGGAACAATCTGGTTGGTGCCAAATGTATGCTGCAGAAAGTATGGGCACAGGAGCATGGTACGGAGCAATGGTGGCTGATGGGACGTTGATGCAAGCCCAGTGATGTGATTGCTGCGCCAATTGCGCCAAACTGCGCCAAGGGCCTAACCCTGCTACACCCTGATACATTCTGCCAAAATATGGGTAATCTGCGCCAAGCCTGCGCCAAAGGACCAATTTTGGTCGCCTTTCAAAACCGAAACTAAACTAAGGACCGTAGTGAGCTAGGTGATGCAAGCGGCCGCCTGACAGAAAGTACCCTGCATCAATCGTCCATCCGGTACTTACGTGGTTTTTCCCGCCGTCTCTCGTTTCGCGCTCTCGTGGGTCTCGTCTCGAATCTTTTTAAAATTTTTTCAACTATAGACTCGGGCTGGTGCGTACGCTCCGATGCAAGCGTGCCGGGTACCAGCCATGCAGTCATGCTGTGAAACAAAACCACGCTTTTGCGCGGCGGGAGTTACTTTATGAGCTGAAGCACTCGCTCCTGAAAGCGAAGGCCGTGTGAAAACTATATTTGGTCCCTGCCTGCCAGTCACCGTGGTCGCGCGACGTCGAGTGTTGCCGTCGCCACGTCACTGCAACGCGCTTTCTAAAATGAAACTAAGTACCGCCACATGTTCATCAATTCATTCCTGTTCTTGTTTAAATCATACAGACTGCTTTGTCGAAGTATTGATTGTCCTATAGCAGGGGTGGCCAGGCTGACCCGGCCTAAGAGCCGCAAACAAAACCACAAAACTTCCAAGAGCCGTGGGGGGGGGGGGGGGGGGCAAACTTTTGTCCAGAGAAATAATCGAAACTCAAACTACTTTCAGTCTATTCGAGTCAAAAGCAGACCAACTGTGCATAAGGTAGCAGTACCACAAATCTACCAAACCGCAAGTTGTCTTTCGATTTAAAACACGTTCCGGGGGGGGGGGGGGGGGTTAGGGAGGGAGCCGCGAGCCGCACTTTAACACGAGAAGAGCCGCATGCGGCTCACGAGCCGCAGCTTGGCCACCCCTGACCTATAGTTTCTCTCGGCAGGCTTTCTTTGAAGAGGGGCCCCGGTACATGAATAATCTGCCGCGAAAGCAAGTTGGTGAAGAGAAGTGAATTAAAGCAAAGAATGCAATGTCTGCACGCTGAACCCGCCCAGCATGCTTGTTTGTCTCGAGTTTAGCCATTGCACAAAGTGCTCCAAGAACTTTTTGGCCCTGGCTCGTGATGTCTTGCATCAATGCGCTCAGGTTCTTTTTTACAGCGGAGCTGTTAAGGGCTAGTCTCCCCAGGATCGTGTCCCCCGCAAAGAAATAAAGACACGGAACTCCGGACACCTACCGCCATCTATGAGCGACGGCAAGCCACGTATCTGGTTGCCGCCGTCGCTCATAGATGGCGGCAGCCTTTCCACTCTGGCTTGTCGACTTGCGGCCGGCCATTACTTTCCATTGTACAGCTCCGCTGTTCTTCCTTCACCATAGTGGAAAGGCTGAAAGTTTTTCTGTGTGTTTAGCTTGTACCTCGCCTGCCGGCCTAGCAAGCACGTGCCTCTGGACTGCCTTTTGTCGTATGCTGGACAGTTACATTTTGCATACAATTTCGGGAACCAGTTGGCGACGGAGCGGAGTGGCATGGTTTCCGTTTTGATTGAACAGCCATTTCCGCTCGTGCGACGAAGCACGTGCATCTGCAAGCCTGCCAAAGTTGCTCTCATGTGCATGCGAACATGAATGCACGACAGAGGCACTTGCCGGGACGCTTGCAATCTATTGTTTTACGTTTGCTTACTTTTGACGAAAATCTTGCACGTCGGGATCCAGTAAAACGGTGGCAAGTGGTTTTTTGGAATTGCTCGGCAACGCCTACAGCAATGTATGTACACTTGTGGGATGTCTCAATGTCTCTTTGGAGGCATTGCAAGTGGACATTCATTACTAGCCGAAGGCAAAGCGAGGCTTGCAGCAGCCTTGCAGAAAGTTTCGAAAAGCAAGAAGAAAAGCACCCGCTAGTCCTAATGCACCTTTGTCTTGTGTACAATTCCGCAGTGCACTGCAGTAGTTACGTGTTTCATCAGCCAGAGACTGTGTCCATATTTTATATAACTGGTCAACCTAATGCTGTGTAATATTTACTACTAAGCTGATCATTTTCAAATAAGGTTAATATGTGCAGTTTGATTCATATTGATCTATAACGGGTACATATATATGTATCATTTAACTGAAGAAATTGCAAAATGTATCATGTCATTGGCATTTCAGTTACATGTTGAAAGACTTTCAGGTGGTCTAACCTGACCATAATTTGTTTATTGCAGCGAGCAAAGTACCCTTCGTTTGTCCAGCACTTAAAAAAAAATATTTTTTATTTTTATAAGAATATCTGCTCCAAAAACAACTTTTGCTGCTCCGAAACACTGTTTTTGGCTGCTCCAAAAGTCACTTTTTCTGCTCCAAAACACTGTTTTTGTTGCTCCAAAGGCCACTTTTGCTGCTCCAAAGCACTGTTTTGGCTGCTCCGAAAGGTGCTCCAAAACGGCTTAAACCGATCACATCACTGCAAGCCGCGTATAATCACCGACGGCTTAAGAAACGCCTGGCGTGGCAAGTCCCAAGCATCTCATTATCAGATTGCGGCATTGGCATAATTAAGCGTAAGCATAATGAGCCATGCCCTGTGTTTCTTAAGCGGTCGATGACAATAGTCCTAGAGGTACACGTAGGAGGATGCTTTCCGTCTCTACTCGAAACCCAACTTTGGTGCCTCGTCAAACCTCGCGGCCCGAGCACAAGCACAGTGCAAAAGACTAGCACCTGGTCCAGTGTGTTCCTCAGTTAATCACGAAGACGCGTTATTTGTGCTTTGAATAGGCAAGTAATTGCTACGCAAAACGTTTCTTCAGTTTCTATTTAGGAGATTTTCTCCAGGGAAGTTCAGCTGTGCTTTTGCCTTATTTAACCTCCGCCAGCTCACTTTCACCCTTTCATTCTATGTGTGTAACTGCTTTACTGGGGCACTGGATAATTTTCCGTAACATCCAAAATGGGCTTTGGAAGTGCACCAAAACGTATCTTGTGCGTAAGAATGTGAACGTGAGCTGCCAAAAACTGTTCGAGATTAAGGAGGCGTACGCCAGTCACCGGGCCACATAATAAATGTGCGGAGTCCGTGCGCTGGAGGAGTGAGCAGCATCGTTGGCTGAGGAGAAAGGGAAGCGCAGTGTGCATAAATAACCCACTCGTGTACCATTCAGGAAGCTCCGCAATCCCTCTTCACGCTTGGCACGCATTGCGGGTCAGGTGCTACGGCTCTGACGCTCGAAATGACACAAATCACCGATCCGAATTTGCGGATAGCATCATGTTCGCAAATTTTCACAGCGTCTTTCCTGTCTTCTGTTTTCTTCAACAGTTTCCCAACGTTGTTCGCTGATTTAATCATGTGTGTTCACAGCCCATTGTCACTGATAACGCACCTCTAAGGTGGAAATGCAAAGTTTCTACGGTGCATGGTTCTGCTTACAGTACGCGTAAAACCCCATGTTTGCGTCTTGAAACTGCCCGGAAGCAGTGTTAGTCGCAGTCTGGTATTCTAGCGTGCCTGCCGGCGCGGTAGTAGTACGTCCTAAAATATCGGCCGAGCTGAGGGCGTCCCCAGCTTGCTGATGCTCTATGTGTGCATGTACGATGTATGAACCTAAAAAACGCCAGTGACGCCACTTTCCATCTTCTTTGCAGTTGGGCATTTGCTGGTAGCAGGCGAAAGGACCTTTACCACCGTGCCAACACAGTATTACTACATCCTAAAATGGCTGGAGAGTCGAGGACGTCCCCAACTTGCTGATGCTCTATGTGTACGACGTACGAATCGAAACAGTGACGCCACTTTCCGCGACACCTTCTAGTCGGGCATTCGCTTCGGCAATGGCACGCGGTGGCGGGCGAAAGGACGTTTACCGCCGCTTAATTTGCATTTATTACGGTCCACTAGCGTGCGCTAGGTCGCGTTGCCCCCTTATGTCTGCTTCTCATGAAGCTTCGCGCTCGAGACGCTCAATGTCCCGGCGGCGACGTAACAAATCTTACATACAATTAGACGGCGGTGATGCTTTCCTTGTTTCCCCGCATACACGGTCTTGTAGCATCGGACAGGAATCTGGACTTGGTTGCAATGATCGCCACCTTCAGAATGCCCTCGCTTGCCCCTGCAGAAGTTTGAGGAGGCGCACCAGAAGGCGCGCCGGAAACTCCAGATGCCGCCGGTGCTGCGGGAGCGGCGGCCGTGCGAGGAGGTCCTTGCCAAGGACCCCGAGATCCAGGGCCACGACGACAGCACCTTCATCTTTACGGACATCTCGTACGGATACCCCGACAGGGTGAGGGAGGACCGCCCAAATGGCATACTGGATGACGTGCCAGGACGGATTGCTTACCTGGCTCCAAAAGCAGTTCGTTACACTTAGAATTCCTACCGCTCAAAAGGTGGTTCCTTACGGTTTTAGAAAGAAGCACAATCGCCTCGCAACTGCCTTCGCTACATCTTTGTGCGACATTGATCGAACAGCATTTTTCCACGACGAAGCGCAGTATTTGTTTTCCTCGCATCTTACATTTCTCACACTGTGTGGCTTCGTTCTATAAAGTTTATTAGTCGTACTGCAGGAAGCCGGCACGGAACTGTAACGAACTTGACTCGATGAAAATGGGCGCGAGATTGCTCGTTGGGACGAACAGTGTATGAAAACTTAGACGAAACGTGCAGCACGTGCGCCCCATTGACCCATGGTGATCCGTGGGATGCGAGCGTGAACTTTGATTTAGGTCTGCGCGTCGGATATCCCATTAAGCGTCGGGAAGCGTGCGCACCACTCACGCTGCATCCTCTCTTTGTTTTGTCCAGGAGCGCATTGTGGCGGTGCGAGAGCCCAACGGCCTGCTGCGGACGGCCAGCTGGGAGGAGCGGGAACGGATGCTGCAGTCCTACTTCACCAGCAAGGACAAGTCCTTCTACATGCCCAAGATGTTTGAGCCAAAGCACCTGCAGGCGAGTCCTTTCCACGGCCCCCGTCCACTCGCGTTGGGGCCCCGGCATAAACTTGGAAGGTGGGGTGGAGGCAGGCTCCACCTCCCAGAGTAATAGCGCCAGCAAGAAGGTCTGTTAGGAATACCTGAGGGAAGTATAGCTACAAAGGTCGCAGAACCTTGCTGCGTCCCGTGAACGAACTGCCGCACATAGACATTCTCTTCCACCCTTCAAAATTGTTGTAATGTCACGCATTATTTGCGTGACATTACGTTACCTGATGTCACGTTAAAAGAAAATGACAGATTTTGCCGCTAAATTTGGCAGATGGCCACGACCTTGCATGAACCGCACCCGGGGATCCACCGCCAAACCTCGCCAATAACGACTGTCAATGTAAGACGCAGAGGCACAGAAGTCTCGATTTTGAGACTCTTTTTTGTTTTCTTCTCCAAATAGAAAGGTGATTTTTTTTTTTTTTTTGCGTCACCATTTGTGGTTTTTAAAGAGTGTTCAGTTCGGAAGTCTGCCAAAGATGGAAGCTCGTTTGTCTCAATATTTTTTCGATGCACGTCACATTTTTCTTTTAACGTATTAAGAGAACATGCAACGCGGAGAGACACATTTTTTTCATTTTTGCCCAAGGACAATGAAACGTTAGACATTTAGAGTTTTGCCTGCTCTTTTCAAAACAGTCATCAGTTTTAATGTGGATTATGTTTTTGTTTAGTGCCCCATTCAACGACAGAAAAAAGTATTTTTTATGTGCACGGTCCGACATACTAGTTGTTCACAAAGAGCATCGGGCAATAGCTCATTTAGCTCTTTATAAAATGTAGATTGCAAATGACTACCATAAAATTCCGAGCGAACGCCCACGTTTGAAGGATCGCCCCCCTTTTTGTCCAACATCTGTTGGGAACGGTATTCCGATACATCGCCCTCCCCCCGATTTCCGCCGGACGTCACGCGATGTCCGACGGGAATCGCGTGTCAACGGCGCGATCTGCGGTCCCGTGTTTTTGTCTGCGATCTGCGCGCGTGAAATGCGTGAAATGCAAATCTGCTGCGTTTGCGATCTGCGCTATCCGTTCCCGAGTTTTTAGCGGATTCCCGTGTTTTTGCCCGCGATATCGATTCCTAGCTGTAACACGCGCGAGTTGTTCCGCGTGTATTATTGCATCGTGAAATGCGATTCTGCTGCGGCCGCGATCTGCTTGATTTGTTTCCGTGACATGCGGGTTTGCAGTGGATTCCCGTGTTTTCGTCCGCGATCTGCGCACGCAATATCGGTTTCCGCGGTATCCGTTCGCGTGAGATGCGAGTTCTCGGCGGGTTTCCGCGGGTCCATCGCGCTGTGAAACGCGCGAATCTGCTGCGTCTGCAACCTGCGGTATCCTTTCCCGTGACACAGGAGTTCGTAGTGAATTCCGGCGTGTTCATCGAATCGTGAAACGCGAATTCGCCGTGTCCGTGATCTGCAGTATCAGTTCCCGCGTCACGCGGTTTGTAGCGGGTGCCCCGGTTCTTATCATTGTTTCTGATAAAATTTTGCTGTGGCATCCCCAAAGATAGCCCACCTCATGTTTTTCACCATTTATCTCTTCATTTTGGGTGGGCGTTCGCTCGGAATTTTACTAGTCAAAAGCTGCGCATTACTTTCCAATCTTGAAATAAAAATAAAAATATCTTGCAATACTTCCATTCTAGAAGCCATTACAAGTTTTTTCAAGTTTCTATAGATATAACAGGGATATTGCATTTTTAAATACATACTAGCACTCTACATATACCCAAGATCGTAGGTGCAAAATTTCCTTGTGATGCGAAGATTCTAAGTGCCAAAAACGAAGCCCGCAAACTGTAAAGATTTCCCTAAATTGCGAGAAAAAAAACGCAGTTGAAAGTTCAAAAGATGTAGTATTCCCGTCGAAGGGCAACAGTAATTGCACGAAATTTGGCTGGAACTTCATCAGGGTGTCTAGAAAGAGTGCGGAGTGACTAAACATCTCCCGCACTGTATGAATCTAAGGTCTTGTGGTGCAGGGGCGTCGGCAGGCCGAGAATAGCGCAGAAGCGTGAAAGTCGCTCGTGTCCACACCTATCGCACGCGTGGCCATAGCAGGCCTCACATTGACTGCAAAACCGTCGCGCGAGCTCCCACTGTCTTGGCGTCCATTTCCGCTTTTGGCTCCATCGGGGGTGACACGTTTCGACGTAAACGTAGAGGAAAGAACCGATGCGGGGCACTCGCTGTTTTTACAGTGCAGTGCAAGGAACGATGCAAGTCCCTTACGCTTCCCCGCCGACTTCCGGATGGAGAGTTTGCCCTTGTGACAAGCGGGGCAGGTCACACCTCTCACGAGTGTCTTCAGCGCACCAATCTCACAAACCACTGCACTCGCAGAGTCATCGCCGCCTCTCCCTTCGTTTCCGAAGAGCCCGATTTTCTTTTTCGAAGCACCGACAAACGTGAACGCAGCGTCAACTGGGTCGATCTCTTCGGAATTGTCGGGACAGTCACCGTTGCTGGGGTTAGGTCGATCGAGCAGCGGTAAACTTTGCTGCCGCTGGCGTTACTTCGCTCGAGTTTACGCCGCCTTCCTTGGAACTTGTACTCGCTACGGAACTTTCAAACAGTAAAGTCGTGCTTTCTAGAGTTGTCCATCGCAAATACAATCATAAAAACAGAAACACCGTGGTTTTTGTTTGCGACGTAGCAACACGAGAGCAACACTTAGGTTCCGCTCCTATCATGCAAGCCGCTCAGCCAATGGCAGTCGCGCGATGGGACCACGTGATTTAAAGGTCCAGTAGGGACGCACAAAAGACGCGGCAAAACATTCTTATTGGCCGAGGAAATACGAAACTGAGGGATGTTCCGCCAGTGAGAGGAAGGTTCTGGCTACCTGCTCAAACAGTAGCAATGGCGGGTGGTGCCGCTGTCGCGAGTTGGAGCCGCTCAAAGATGACGTGAAATTCGGAAAATTTTGCGATTTCTCGACTTGCCGCGAGTTGGTCAGACGCGTTTTTCAAAAACTTTTCGAGCAAATATTGTTTTGGTATTTTTGTACGTAAATATAAGGTGTCTGAGGATAATAAAACTGTGCACAAACAAAAAATCTAAAATTTTTGGAAAAAGTTGGTTTTTGGACTTGCATGTTTTGAGTTGTGTAACGAGAATATTGAGATTCGTCCATCGCATCTTTTAACTGCAGCGGGCTTCCTACGGCTGTTTTTGTCGCATCTAGAGGGTGAGGGGAGCTTTCGTGGATGCACTGTGGTGGGCGACAGGCGAAGAGTTTGGCTCCTCCTTCCCCTTTAGCAGAGACTCCAGCGTTCGCTCTTCTGAAGCGGAAAGAGCTTCCCTCAAACTCTTAACCTCTCACCGACTACCATAGAATACCGCGCATCCCCCCATTCCACACTAAGTGCCCATATCCAAATTTGTAAGATCTGAGAAAATATGCACGGTACATTGATACGTAAAATTGATGACCGGACAAGTGCCCATCCCCCATTTTTTTGCGATTATCGCTTAAAGTTTGAGTGGGCGCTTGCCCAGTATTTTACGGTATAGGGGGACGCTTCAGAGAGGATCGGTAACCTGGGTGCTGTGCGACGCCATTGCAGGACGTCCTGGACAGGCAGTGGTACGGCTTCGTCCTGGACAGGGCTTGCATCCAGTTCGAGCCAGACGACCCAAACTACATCAGGGTACGTTCCGCATTCGGGAGCAAAATGCACCAAACCGTAAGTGCCCACATCGGTGGCCCCTAGAATGAGAAAGAGATCAAGGGAAGAGCGGAGGAAGAAAGCAGGCTATAGGTCAGGCGCTTTCGTTTTGCTTTCGCTTTGAAGTTGTAAGAGCGCTAGTAAACTTTATTTTTATGCAGCGCGTGATGTTTCTCTTTTTGCGCAAAATAAAGCTAGCAAAAACACTGGATACAGACCTTAAAGGTTTCTCTCTTGTTTCGCGTATCAAAGTGTCGCCAGCATTATGAGCCCATCGGGACCTTTGACGTGTCCCACCATTTTGAAGCGGCCAAACTGCACGGGACCCTTCCCTTTAGATTGCTACATTAACTCTGCGGGCCCCACTCGGGGGTTTGCCGAGAGGTTTTAAAAATGATACCAACTCTGTCTCCCAGGGGCAACCCCTTTGCTTTCAAGCTCGGCGATTCTGTGGTACGAGAATTGTCGGAAAGAAATGTAGTATCTCAGACATTAAAGTCGTTACCGCGCTCGGTGAGTAAAACGAGCAGTGAGCGGTCAATGTCACCTCGCTTTTAATGGGGGGACTGTCAGTGTACGGCTCATTAAGACTAATTGCAACTCGCGCATGCCCACGGGGAATAATAGCGTGAAAAGGACAAAACACGGGGCATATGAAAGGTGGTCTACCAAAGAAGTAACATGCTCGTTTGGTCGGTTACATATTGGTTGGGTTGCTTAGCAAATACTTTCTTGAGAATGGTGCCTGGCACGTGGCTCTGAAGCATGTTTACCGCGTCCAAACAAGTCGTTTCTCGATGGGCCCCGTGATGTCGCAGCCGCTGTCCAATGTGCATCCAAGACGTCTTCCAGGCAGCCTAGTTCACTTCCTTAAAAAAAGGTTATTGCGAGCCAACCTCGTTTCCGGGTTCAAGAGGAGCTTAGAACTGGCGGTTTCCTTCAGGTGACGCACGCGACCTACGACCACATTGACAGCCAGCGCAAGTTCCACGACCTGCGCTCTACCCGCCACTTTGGGCCAATGGCTTTCTACCTGGTCGTGGTGCGGAGGATCGACAACCTGCTCGTCGACACCCTGCAGAGGGAGATGTGAGTCCGTCTCCGTCCCACCACCTTCTCCCAGGTTTTTATCTTTACTCTGAGCATTTTAAACACCTGTGGTCCGAAGGTGAACGGTAATGTAGGAAGCGCGAGAGTTGGCAGCTAGAGGTGTGAGAATTTTGAAATTTCATCTTGAATCGAATTATAAGTGTTGAATGGTGGCCGGAAAGTTCAATACGAATACCAAAAGTTTGTTTGCAAGATTAAGCAAAAACCTCAGGGGTGAGAAAAAAGCCCCACATTCTTGTAGGACATGAAAAACAAAGAGAGGCTGGCACGAAAAAAAAGGGTGTTAAGCGACAAACTTAAAGGGTGGAATTCGAGATTGTCTTTTTTGGCACAAACTCCATCTATGTATTCTAAATGTCCTATAAAATTCTAAATTACAATCACGAGTGACCATTTTCTTCCTTTAAAGGGCAACTCCGCTTCATTTTTGATATTTAGAAAACTATGCAGCCCTCTTCAGTATCATGTAGGAAGACCCCGTGTCAAATATTACAATCTAATTCCGTCTGTATATTTAATAAACTGCCCAGCAAACTTTCAAACGAGCCAATTCGCCGAAATCTGCCAACTCTAGCGTGCGACGTGAGGCGAAATAGTCAGCGCAGTCAATGCGACGGAGTTGGAGCGGCCAACGTTGACCCACTACGTCAGAGGCATGACTACGTCATGCTCATGTTTTGTTTGTTTTTACTTCTTAGAGCAAAATTGAACGATGACATCATGAGTTTCTCCTCCCGGTGTTGGCTCAACAGCGTCCACGTGATCACCGTAACGCGGATGCGCTAGTTTGCGCTGCCCTGCGCGCTTATCGGTCTGTTTCTCCGCTCCCCCTCTCCCCCGGGCCATCACCGTCCACGCCATGCGAAGCGACCTGCCCGCGTCGCGTGTCCTGTCCCTCGCCCCCACGAACTTCACAAGACCACGTGGTTCGACGTGACGTGGCCGTGACTCTGTCGACACGAGGCCAATGTTGCCTGACGCAACCGAAGTTTCGGTTTCGGTATCAGCAGATGTTTAAATTAAGATTACACGAATAATACTCCACATTTCGCGAATCCGAAGACGTAGAGCTGTTTAGTAGTGCTTTGTGAAATGGAATCACATGTAACCCTAAATTTTTCGGAATTGAGCGGAGTTGCCCTTTAAAGGGTGACCAAACACATTACCCTTTTACTGAGATATCGGAAAACAAAATGTGTCGTTTGTTTGGTTGCGTTTCTAAGGGCGAAAAAGACCACGCGTCATTGTAATTTGGGGTTTTATACGATGCTTAGGGTGTATGACAGACTTTGCGCCATAAAAAGATGATCTGGAAATCCACCTTAGTGCCACTTTAAGCAGCATGCCGTGTGAATGAATGGATATGGGTCAACCTTTTGATTCAGGCGACATTTTGTGTCACCTTGCCCTGGCACCTTGCTCAACGTTCTGGGGAGCGACAGGTTGGCGGAAGAGGCCGATTTAATCATTGCCATTATTTGGACTTTGATAATATTTTTGTCATATTATGGACGTAACAACCGAGGTTTATATAGTGCACAAAGCTGGTTGCCGGGTGTCGCGAGGCCCTTCAATTGGAAAGGGTGACATGCTCGTTTTTAGGGGTTTCGTCGAGCACACCCAAGAAGCTGGGAGCATTACTGCTTTGTTCGAGGAACACAACGACCAAACAACTTTCTGTGAAAATATTTTTTTGCCGCGAGATGCAGGCTCGATTTAGATACGACACTGGCCTTTGAGGAGTGTTTCAGCGTATGAACGGCGTTCCTGAATAAACCCGAATTTTGGCCAGCAGTAACTGTCTATAAAACTAGAATACTAAAATTTGAAAGTCAAATCCAATAATACCGACAATTATTAGATTCAGATTCCAAAGTCAAATATTCGCACACCCCTATTGGCAACGGAGAAATTAATGGTCTCGTCGTTGACTCGTTCACAATTCCAAGTACGCGGTAGAACCTCTTTGAATGGACCCGTGGTAGGTGGTACTTCCTGGGAAACTAACTTCACACAAATGCTTGTGCATGTTTTCAGAGTCTTCTTCCGATAAGATTAATGTTCGCTAAGTGGGATCGGTCTTGCCTGACCTTTCAGAGTTCCTCTTGAAGGTACACTAAAAGGTTCTTCACTTCGTCTTTTTATGGCTCCGACTTGATCACTTGACGAAGTCTAAATCCCACAAATTGTTTGCTCAGCCACCCCGCTATTGCATCTTATCTTTCTTATCTTGCGAAAGGAAAGGACTCGTTGCTTTCTCTTTCTCCACACAAAAGAGAGAAAGGGTATGACTTTAGTTGAGCATTTTATATTAAAGAGCGACGATTATGGGAGTTCTTTTTTTTTGTAAATTTTTAGACCGTGAAGCAGATGGATAGTGTCTGAACAATAAAAAGATACTGCGTTAGTGCATGTATATTCTACTCTATGACATCAACTGTTGGGAGCGAAGCAAATACTGCAAACGACTTAACCTTCGCGAGGACCTAATTGTCGAGAATTTTCCGACGAATAATATTGCGAAAAATAGATCCCGCAGTTCTATTACATTATGATATTGAATACAAACCAAACCACTCCCAATCACGAAAATTTGTGCCCGCGAAATATTCCCGAAATCTGCGCATCACTAAATTTGCGAAATATTGAGCCCTCGAAAATAATGTTGTTTACAGTATTTTACATTTTTCTGCGGCATCACTAGCAATGCCTATTCCAGTTTCGGGTGTGTTTTAGATTGTCCACTTCTTTTCACTCCTGTTTAGGCCTACTAGTGGCTGGCAGTTATAGCATTGTCATAAATTCGAGCTTTTCATGTGGCTCTTACCACGAAGGCACTTTACGAAGGCCTCGGTGTTTGTGTCGTGGTGCTCGTTTCTGATTCTAACATATTCTCTAGGTGCTTGCAAAGGGTGGATTTTGAGTTTGAAGCAAATTCAAAGAAAATAGTGGTTTTGACCGAATATTTTCGAGTCGAATATCGAATAGTTTCTTCGAGCCTTTCACTACTGCACCATTCTTAACCGAAAACCCAGCTAAACTCGTGAAGGTTGCTCCCAAGCTTCCTCTTGTCCATTTCTAAGCTAATTTTAATCTAACTATATTTATGAACTAGCCTCGGAAAGTCCATTGCCTACATTGGGATAGTGAGTGAACGACACATTTGATATAAAATTAGTATACATTTACCGTGGAGATGCCCAGCTATATATAATCAAGGGGGTTTACAAATCTTACTATATATACCAATATGTATCTTGTCTCAAGTCTTGAAATTGAGAAAATGTATAGAAAAAGTGTTTATAAGTTAGACGATTAACTCAAATTGGTTCATTTACTTCTTAATGAGCGGTTTAATAGGTCACGTTGCAATTTCAGTTTTAGGGGCAATCATTGAGAAGCTAAACCAATTGGTACAATTTGCATAAATACGTACAATTAGATTTCACACATTCAATTATCGGTTTTTGCGTTCTTGTCGAACGATTTCGAAACGGACGCAGAAAGAACGATGCGTGGAGGAGTGGCACTCTCGTTTGGCCGTTACCTCAGCGGCACGACGTGGCACATCCACCAGGGAAGCTCTGGCGAGGTAAAAACGAGGTGCGCGAAACAACCGCGTCACGCTCGTACGCATCATTGTGGGCGGATGTTTCTGAGTTCTTTCCGCGACCAGTTTCAGAACGAGGCAAATAAAATTAACCGACCCAGGAATATCTCGAAGTTCGTTAATGTTTGGCAAACTCTTTAAGTTGCTTAAGCCTTTTGCGACGGCCGTATTTAAATCTTGGACTCGTAAAACCAGTAACTAACAAATTCTAGTTCCTTTGTTGCCTCCTCGTTACGGTCATTCCCTCGCCGAGCCCGGTAAATACGCGGTAAAACGGCACATACATAACTCACGGCCTTATATTAAAACCCGTTTTAATTAATTACTGCGGCATCTCCAGCGGGTGAAAGTAATTGGTGCACGCCCGTACCAGCATCTCCTTTTGGGTGTAATGTGGAGGTGGGTTTCATGGCTTTCCAGGGGCCCTGGCATTCCTGGGCACACATGTGGAGCGCTCGAACCGGTGGCCGGTCGTCACGCACACTGCTTATGACCGCCTGCCTTCCCTTACGACCAGAGAACACACTGGTGCCATCTGTTCGGGTGCAACACTACGGGGTAGTTGCCCCGTAGGTTTTTTTGTGCATCGTTTTTTCTTGGCTTGGAAATCTTCTGACATGTTAGCAACGACCCTTTCTTGTAGATGGAACAAACATTCGATCTTGCCGAATCTGCGAGACCCTGGCTCTAGTGAAATGCAGTTCCAGGGTGCCAGTGTGCTCTCTCCTTGCGAGAGATTGCGAGAGCTCGGTCCTAAAGAAAGGCAGGCGCGCGAATGGGCCCTCAAGTTCCCTCGGGCGGGCGTTCTGACGGGGCGTCTTCGTCCGGCTCGGAAGCCCGTCTTGGACGCCCGGAGATCGTACGAGCCCGTCGGACGTCTCTCCTCGCGGTAACCGTCGCTCGTTTCTGCGGCAGGATCGAAGACGCAGCCGACCTGGTGAGGCTCTTCTATCATGTGCATCCGCGGAGCGACGCGTCAGAAGTGGACGACCGGGCGGACGGAGTGGAGCTCGTTCAGGTGGGTGCAATAAGAGCCGCCGGATGTGGATTGTCGGTACTCCGTTCTTCTCGCGGGTGCCTCCATTTTGGTACTTGATGCACAGCAGACGCAATTGGCGATTGGCTCGTTGATCGCAGACATCGTCTAAATTTCCAGACGATGTCGGCAATGTCGGGAGCCAAGGGTTGCGAGAAAACATTGCAAAACAGTAGGATGGCAGCTACTATGATAAGACAGAATCGGGGTCTTGTACTCCCGACGAGATCACTCGATTATCGTGCCTGCGGCATGCCTCCGTGCCGCCTCTCACCTGCGTGCGTGTGCCGGGCTTCACTACGCTTTGCACCTGAGTGCTAGGAGCAGCGGCTGACGTCGGTGATCACCTGGGAGTACCCGGAAATTATGCCCAGTACTATTACAGGTGTTGGTCTTTGTCTCGATTGTAGGTTGATCTGCAATTTTAAAACTCTGTGCCAGAGAAAAAAAACAAACAACACTAATCTACATTTGAATAAATACGCTAGGCAAGGTAGTTCTCATGCAGCTGTCGATCAAAAAGAGCAGCAAACTGACCTCATTTTGTTTTTAACACCGCTAAACAGCAGTGCCACTTTTAAAGCAGAATTGTAGGTTTTCATAATATTTGTGAGTAGCTGTTTTTGCAGGTTATAATATTAGTCAAATTTGGTAGGTTTATGAAACATGGGGGGAAGCATATTTTATTGATAGACATGTTAGCGGATATGCTGGTTTTCGCTGTCATTTTACAGAAATTTTACGGGCTAAATAAACTGTCAAATGTAAAAGTGGGAGGAGAGAGGGGCTTTATCCAGACTGAAATGTTGCGCTACGAGTCATTTTTCATCCTTTTTGTTAGTACCCATTGTAAATGGAACGCTAAAAAGAAGGCTCAGTGTTCTTTTTGTGCTCTGTTTTTATTACAAAAGGCAGTAATCTGCTCCAGTATCAAAAAGGAACTCTTAGTCATTATCAAAGATGGACTCATGTAGTGATGCAATTGCTTAATTTTCGAGTGATTTGGCTGCTCCAGACTAATATTGTGACTGCTACAGGACCTGCTACCAAGGGTCAAATGCCGCTTCCATCACCCCCAAGTCGGTTTTATCGAGGATCGGGAAAAACTGTTAAACCCCAACTTGTTGCTGTCCTTCAACGACGAAAGAAAAACTAGCAGCGACCTTTCGCTCCTACAATGCACAAAATACAGTATTTAAGGAGCGATCGTTTTAAGTTGTTTCGAGCATTTAGGGAGTTACAGAATGTATCTCTGGACAGATGTTCACACGGAAGGACTCGAACAAGAGGGCCCACCTGGAGCTGGCCATGCAGACCTACCTGGAGGTGAAGAGCAGCAGAGACCAAGTGTCCAGGGGCCTGGCTGCAGCTAGGGGACTGCAGTGACCATCCCCAGAGTGGAGTCGGCACATTCCGGGAAGAAAAAGAACTGGACTCCCGAATCTTTAGTGCCAACGGTAGCCACGTTAACCATTAAATTACCGTTTCAAGCCAAACGGTGCTGGTTGGAAACTGGACGCCGTTTTGTGAAGATTTCACCAACTGCAGAGTTTGTTGCCCCACGATGTGAAGCCACTCTCCTTTGTGGGAGAGTAGCCTCGCCTGGGTTGTGCGGTCAAGCGCTTCTTAAAATTGGCAATTTCTGGCTCGCTGAAACTCATTAGCAGAAGTACCATTCTAGAGATGATGCAATAAAGATGTTCTGGACACTGGGGAACATTCATTACCCAATTGTTACTCCACTTTAGAACTTCCATTGCTGGTGTTTTAATGGTGAACAAGCTTTCAAGAACCATGTCACGTAGTGTATGAACTGTGTGCGCAACTTTGCTTTTTTCTTGGGGAGACAAGTATAGACTATCATTTTTGGTGAGTTAGTTGTACACGGCCTTTGATTGCAGCTTGGTATAGCATTTTATTCTGGGGAAATATGATATTGCGTGTAGGTAATAAGGTTGCTGTTGTATAATGAGTCTTTCCTTTGAGCATACCACAAAACAGGATTGTATCTATTTCTGTATCGCGATACATTTTTTTCACCAGTATCTGTATTCCTGTATTGAAATACAGTTTGAATGTTACTTCCTTCCAAGGTCAAGGAGATGCTGGGGCATTGTTACCATGCTGACTAAGGTTCCTTCCGATTCTCCAAACTATTTGTCTATGCATCCTCTCCTCTCTTCTGAGAAGTTTTGTGTAGTCGGAGGCTCGAACCAGGTAGCTTGCTAGGTGTGGAGTCGGAGCATGTTCTGCCGCAGGTCCTTAGGTAGGGATTTCTTGAGTCATTGTTTGCTGGCATCCAATGCCCTCTGCTAACCATCTCTCTCGCCTTAGCATACACAGTACACCCAGTTGGTAAAGCTGAATCACAGTCCGTTGCAGCACGAGTTTGGCGGTGGTTGACTTAAAATAGTAGGATGACTCGCGCAGTGAAGTTCAACACATATTCGAATGCGTCTGCGGCTGTGCCCATAACATTGCATGGCTCAAGGGTACGTCATCAGCCGACGTGAACGTGATTGGCTGCTCTGGTGATCGGAAACCCAGGAAGGAGGCCAGACGTGGCCTCGCTGTGCCGACCCAGACTTCGTACACCTGCGACGGCAATATCAGGTCGCAATTTACGAGTTCTCTGTTTGGATGATGCCAGGCAAAACTTGAGAACTGCAATCTATGTGTCGGTGGCGGAGGGTCGGCAGGAAGAACCTTCACAACAGGGATGCCACCGTATTGTTTTTTCAACCGTAACAAAAGATAAGACATGTGTTCCCCAGGATGCTTCAGGTGGTCCACTATTCTCGACAATTCCAAATGACACTGCCTGCACGATCTTCAACGAGGTAACCTACAACGAAAGTATGTATTGTCCCTTCATACAGCTCCGTGGTAAAGTTTCATGTTCAAGGCAACACCTACAGATCAAGAATACCAGTTCATTCCACTGTGACGTCATGGGATCAATGTTGAATGGGGCGTCCTTATTGGACAGGGGCGTGGTGACGTTTTGATGGAATTTAGGATGATATAGAATTTATTTAGAGGTCGAAGTTTTTCACATTCCTCGTCAGACAGACGGGATGTCAGGGAAGGGACCGCGGTCAGTCCTTGATGGAACGTTTTTTTGAGCCCACTGAAGACTCCTCGTCGTCCGAAATCGTTACCATCGAGGCAAAGTGCCAAGCCTACGGGAAAGTAATTTCGCAATGAAAATCTTCCGCTTCCAAAATCAAGCTTCATCTCATTTGGCGTCTCAAACAAATGTGAAAAATGTATTGCAGTATCAGTATTTCTGTATTTGTGGTTCTGCCCTCCCTAAAATGTATTCCTGTATTTGTATTTCCAAAGACTTTTTGCCTCTATTTAAGATGTATTTCTGATACGTATCGCGATACACTTTCACAGAAATATTTGAGTATCAGTATTTTAGCTACTATTTTAATGTATCCCAGTATCTGTATTTCCAAATACATTTCTGAATATTTCTCCCCAACCCTGCCACAAAATTAGAACTTTATTGCACCAAGTGGCCATGCAGTATTTGGTATTCCCCTATTGGGGCGACGCAACATTCGCGCTTATAATTGCTTCATAAATCAATCGCACTGTTGACTGCACTCCAGTTTAAAAATAAATTTATGGTAGAAGCTCTCTATACATAGCTTTCACCGACATCACTTGGTAGGGCATAATGGGGAAAAAGAGTGTAGCGAATGAGGCGCTTCTGGCCACCACCTGAGACGGGTGGACTGAGGTCATGTCCAAGCTATGTACAGGAGACCAACCTAGCGAAGCAACGCTTAAGTGTAAAGGGCAAGCATTTAGGGCACAGGTTCTCAACCACTGACATTTTGGGCGACCCCTGGATCAGTGGAAATGCCTCATCCACCGGGGTAAGGGGAGTTACTAGATCATGACAATGGCAAGTCAACTTTGAAGCTCTTGAAGCGGAGCATAATTAGACCTACTTGCTCGGCACACACTGTTTTGTTTACCTATATAGTTTTGTGGGACAGTTGGCATAAATAAAAAAGTTTTATTGCTCGGCTTTATTTACGATCGACGGCTTTGGGGACTCCAAGGGTCTGCAGAACCTCACATGAGAAGCAAGGTAGTGCCAGAGTGAAAACACTGGTGTAGGAAACATTTTTCTTAATAGACTCCATTTGCTGGGAAGGGGTCCTATCGTATACAGAACAGTAAAGTGGACATCTTCATGTGTTGATAGGTTCCGACACCAGGTATTGCGTTCGTGCCAATCGTACCCAAAAATGATTTGGCCACTCTTAATATAGACGAATTATGACTAGGTATTGTTTGCCAAAGAAGCGAGTTTTTTTTAAATAATTTATTTTAATATGTAGCGTCTCTTTAATAGTCTCGTATTTCTCTATTAAGCGAGATATTTATTTAGCAAAAGTTTCATTTCGTAAGTAAGTATTTGAAAAAAAAAAACTTGTTTGCAAGTGCTTTTACACAAAGTTGAAAAGAAAAAGCTGTTGCCCAGTTTCCTCTAGGACGGAAGAATGACCTACAGGGCCCAGAGCATTCTCGCTAAGGTCTTCGCTACACTCTCATCCTTACTCGAATAAAATACGTCGAAAACCCATTTACATCGAATTATCCCTTATATCGAAAAATTTTTTGTGCACAGTAATGTAACAGTGATAATGAGAGCCCTGCGCAGATAAGTTTAATTATCCCATCCGATCCGCATCCACACCGCATCCGCAAACTTTTTATATTATTGTGTCCGTATCTGAACCGCATCTGCAAACGTTTTACATTATTGTATCCGTATCCGATCCGCATACTTTGTATCGGTATCCGAGCGGCTTCCGCAAATGTGGAACCACATCCGACTCACAATCCAGGCATTCATTGTATATCATAACATCAAGCGTGAATGAAAAAGAAAAAAAAAAATACAAATACAGTCAAACCCTTTATAACGAACAGCAGGAAACCTACGATCAGTTTCGATATCCAAGTATTTCGATATAGCAAACACCATTTACAACGAACTCCAGACTTCACGATGCGTTCGTTGTAAGACGATAGCTTCTCTTCTTTCTCATCTTTTCCTTTCCGCGTTGTAACAACGCGCAAAAAGTTTTTTTTTTTTTTTTTTTTTTTTTTTTTGCATGCGTGCAGAGTTTGTTTTTTTAGCTTATCTCCCTTTCTGAATCGCTTCTCCTTCGAAAGCAACAGTTTTGGGATGAAAAGTTGTTTGTTTGTTTTTTGTGCGAGCGTGCACAATGCATTATTTTAGCTTTCTCCCTCTTCTGAATTGCTTCTCTTCGCCAATTTTTTCGAACTTTAGCTTTTGAAATTTTGTTCTTTCCTACTTTTTTTTAAGGGGAAGGGACAGGCTAGAAGGCGATTGTTTGCGCGTTTTCGAAAGCCTCCCTGGGGGGGGGGGGGGGAAGTTCGATATAGCCAATATGTCGTTCGTTATAAAAAGTACTTTTTACATGCATTTATTCAAATTTTCCGTGATTTCGATATCGACAATAATTCGCTGTACGTGGGTTCGTTCTAAACGGGTTTCACTGTAGCACTTTTTTAGTTGTTTGCTTAACTTTGTACAAAGAAATCTTCGGGTCACCATTCAAAGGGATGTCATTTTATCACAACGGTTAAACCAGCTGAACCACGAAAATAGGGAGAAAGGAGTGAAGACAGGCTATCGCTGGACTACCAACTATTTAAATACTGATCCTTCGTTTCTCTTCTCTTACTCCTGGCGTTGTGGCTACCTTCTCGGAACTTATTCCTCATTTAATGTTATTGCTCCCTATTATTGCCTTCATTTTCTTGCTACTTGATCTTTCTGTGCCATCTCGGATACTGGTTTGCCGAAGGAATCTTTTTTCGCTTGCCTGTAGGGCAATAGATGTGAACTACCCGCAGTTTTTCTTTCTTTATCATCGATGGCCAAGGCCTCATATTTCCCGGGCGAGCTGGTCTTTGTGGTGAGCCAAGATGGTTCCCATTTCGAGCTTTGCCTCGCACGTGCATGCTCGACAATGAGCAGCTAAATGCCCCGGCCCTGTTAGGGCTCTTATGTTTGCTGCATGCTCACGTGCTCGATCGTTCACGCACCTTCCCGTTGGTCCAATATACACACGCCCACATGACAGTGGTATGTTGTAAACTACTCCCTTTTCGCATTGGACGTACTTATTCTTATGCTTGGTGTTGCAAGTGCCGGTGTTGTTGGCCTCCCCTAGATTAACCTTCCGGCACATGGCATACCCCTTTTGGGTGCCGAGCACACTACTTTGACGCCCTGCCTTCGGCAATCTTTTTCAGCCTATGGGTGACACCATGAATATACGGAACCACCGCGAAAGGTGATCTAGGAACCTTCTTTCGTGTGTTAGAGTCATCCTCTCGGCTGGATCTCTTGATGTTTTGGCAGAGTTTTTCACAGATGGAGGCTAAGAAGGGTCTCGGATATCCGGCCTCATGAAGTCTGGAGATTTGGGTCTCGAAGCTTCTTCCCATCTGATGTGAACACGTTTTCCTGAGGCTAGCTGTGAGAGCTGTGGTGGCGACCCCTTGCTTTACATTTTTCGAATGTTCAGAATCAAAGGGAAGGAACCCTTTCCCCGATCACGTTTCGTATCTCCAACAAACTGTTCATTTTGGAAGTCCAAGGCCAAATCCAGAAAATTTGATACACCTATCAGCGGGAAGCTCGTATGTAAAGGTGAGGCCCATGCAATTTGCTTGAAAATCCCTAAGAGTGGTGTTTAAGGCATCCGTCTGATGTTTCATCAACTTCGGAGGTACATAAAAAAGAAAGTCATCAACATACCGAAAATAACTGCAACCCGTGGATCTTTCAAAGCTTGTTGTATAGCAACCCCAGACGCGCCTAAAAAGACGTCACACAAATAGGGGCACTTTGGACCCGATACACACTCACTCTTCTGGACAAAGTGCTGATCTTGGTAAGTCACTACCGTTGCGGAAGGTAAACCCTTAAAACCTCCCAGAAGGTATCTACGCTAACACTGCTCCATTTTGGAACTCGCAAGGCCTTGATTTTCAATGGTATCTCTGAGGACGTGCAGCAGCCTTGCTTGAGGGATGGAGTAGTACATGTCCTGTACGTCCAGGGAAAACCCCGAGACAATTCTACTTCCTTTTTCTTCAAGATAAGTTTTACTTGCTCTGAGTTGGGAATCCGAATGGATCCTCAATATGTATTTTTGAGAGATGTTGTGCCAAAAACCTGGAAACACATGCTTGCCACGTTGTCCTTTCGGAGACTATGGCCCGAAAGGAATGCCCTCCTTGTGAGTTTTGGCGGAGAAAAACACCGAAAGCTGGCCATTTGCCGCTCCTTTGATCTTGGTGCAAAGGCTGGCTTGATTTTGGTCGAACAGGTCAATGATGGTTCTTTTGGCTGCTTTTGCCCGTTTATCGTCTACCTTGATGAAATTCTTATTAATCGCTTGTGGGCCTTTTCTTCATAGATGTTTGAATTCAGAAACACAAAACCTCCTTCTTTGTCCGAGACGCAAAGTTTAAGGTCTTTCCTTCGTAACTCTTGAATGGTAGATCTGAAGCTCACCTTTGCCTTTCCCTTGTGTTTGAGGTTTTCAAAAGCTTGGATGCCCTCATCTATGATTTGAGGGCCTTTCTCTTGGGGGGCCTGGCGGCTATCTTCCTTACGAGAGCAACGTTGTCCACCCTCTCGAGCTTGGGAGCTATGGCGAACTTAGGCCCTTTTTCCAGCACCTGTCTTGCTGTTGTGGAAATCTCCACATTCCCGATCACCTGGATCGGATGCTTCTTCTCAAGTTCCTTGGCTAGTCGATGTGTTGCCAAGACGACGCCAGATAGGGAGGAAACTTTGAATCCATAGGTTCTCCGTCGTATACCTTGTCATTGCGATGTGGTTGGAAAACCAGTTTGTAGGTAGGACACCTAGCTCGCAGAACATCGGTAAGGAGGCGGACCTGCCGCCACTTTTCGGACCTGAGGATCTTGGACACTCGTTGAGCGTGCCCCTGGGATGGCTTTACCGCTCCAAAGAAGGATTGCACTTCAACCAGGAGGATCTCTTTTGTATGCTCCGAGAGAGCAGTCTTGCTTGGCAGATGGAAGTTGCAATACAAAGGCATAGGGCCT